>CAUYUJ010004595.1:63853-68520 GCA_963575745.1 Prorocentrum cordatum | reverse complement strand
TGCCCCCGCCACCTCGGCTGCCGCCGCGGCAGCTGCGGCCCCGCGGGGAATCAGCCCTGTCCGCAACGTGGGCCTCACGGCAGCGGGCATGGACGAGGCCCAGCGTCAGGCCTCCGATCGTGCTGCTGGAGCCGTTCCACCAGTTGCTGCTCATCAAGACACTGACGGGGCGGGCGTGTCACCGCAGGAGGGACCAGCGGTGGCGCGTGCGCAGTACATGCGCGTGCGTTGTGCCGCCGCCGCGCCTGGCCGCCGCCGCTGTCTCGTTATTGTCTTTGTGTTCGGCAGGATGGATCGAGGAGTCGCCTCCCTCTCCCACTGCTGCCGTCTCACTTCTCCTCCCCTCGTCCCCTATAGTACAGGAGTGAGGAGGAATTTTCGTGACATTTTTACTAATATTTATGAACCCCCCCGGGCGCAGTGCCGACCGTGTCCCTCCTATATGGTTGGCCTGACGGCGGCTTCAGCCCCGATCAAGCTAGCCCATAGTAACGCCATGAGCTCCTACTGTGGCCAAGCCTCCTACTGGGGCGAGGGTCAAGCTGACCTTCACCGTGCGGGGCGCGCAAACCCCAGTTCCACCGATGGAGACGGGCCAGGTCGCTCCATACACCTCGTCAGCCTTAACATCACCAGTCTCTCCGCGAACTGGCCAACCATCACCGCCCTTGGTGTCGACCACAACGCCGCTGTCATAGCACTGCAGGAGACCCGACATGCCAAGCCGACTAGGCAAGCCATCGCTACCAGCGCCGCCAATCCTCTCCACGGCGGATACCACGCCAGTCTTGGGCCTGACCTTGATCTGGCGCGAGCCCAGCGCAGAGCTGCCCACGGCGGCACTGATCACACCGTTGTGGGCAACACTGCGCCTCGGGAGGGGTCGCCATTCTCTCTAAGGATGCCATCGTCGACTCCACTGTCGACGACAATGCGCCCTGTATCGCCGCCCTCAAAGCCAAGAAAAGATGGCATGAGGTCTTTCTCCCACTCTGCACTAAACACCGCCGCAGGCGGCGACGAAATAATCATGGGCCCGCGGGGATCTACATAGCGAGCCTTTACGGGATTGCTGGAGGAGACAGCACAGCTCTCTTTCGGCTCGCTGACTGTGCCGCCGCTAGGGTCGGCTCAGCACCCTACTTCAACTGCATGGACGCCAACACGAACATTGACGACAATCCACACCTTCTGCACATGTTGCAGCACGGATGGTCCAACGTCGCTGAGGGCACACCAGATCACACCATGCACACCAATGGCAATATCCCTGATTGGGACCGCGTCACCAAGTGCCCCCGCACTTCGCGCATCGATTATATCATTGCCAACCAGGCGGCGCGATCCCTTGTCACCGACTTCTGCTACCTTCGCGACTTGCCTGCGAAGTCTCACGTTGGCCTGCAGGTCACGCTTGACCTCAGTCGCCTCGACCATACGGCCCGACGCCTTCTTGCCCTACGCCCTACCCGCCCGACGATGGAGTTCATGAGGGGCACGAGCTGCAAGCACTTGGGACCCTCATCGCTGGGCGATACCAGGACCGCATGGAGCAGGCCGACGCACGAGACGACGTGGAGCGCATGTTCACCCTGGCTAACGAGGCCAGTCATGAGTACCATCTCACCCGTCTACGCGATTTGCCACCTCCACCGCCCCACCAACCAAAAAAGAAGCCCCCCACCATGCACGGGCTCACGCCTACGTTCGAGGATCGACCGGTTGTCCCCCGCGCGTTCCCCACCTACGGAGCTTCCACGATTCACATGAACCGACTGCGCAAGCTCCATCGGCAAATCTGCGAGCTCCGTTTCATCGGACAGCACCACCATCTTGATTGCCGTGCTATTCCGCCGTACCTCGCGCAGCGCATCGACTGCACGTGGGCCGCGGCCCGCCTCTTATGCCACAAGCTGCGCCCCACGGTTCTCCTGGAATTCCCCGAGGCCTGGGCCCCAGACGAGCCAGTGCCGCACGGGAGCACCTTGACGTTTTGATCCAACATCTCGACTTAGAGCTGGCGCGACGCGCGAACCGTGCCAAGGCGGAACGCATCAGGATATGGGCCGAGGGCGACCGTGAGCCAAGCGGGCGAAAGGCGGCCATATACGCACGAGCTGCTGATAGCTCGCCCACGGCGTATCTCCGCACGCCTACCACTCCTGACGATACGCACCTCCACTGCGACACCAACGCCTTCAAACCTGACGAAGCTTGCACGGACGACAGCGACGCTGACACCGAAGCTGGCGGCTTCAGCCCCGGCGACGGTAGTTCGCCCGACACGGACAGCGACGAAGACCACACCCGTGAACCACCCCCTGCGCAAGTCCCCGACATCCTCCCTGCCAACGCCATTGTTGCTAACATCAAGGACATGCTGAAGCTCATGGTCGACACCTGGGAGCCCATCTTGGGCAGGTACCGCGCACGTGCGGGACATGATGCCGAAGCCATGCCGACGTGGGCCGATTTCTACGACGAGTACCGACAGGAGCTGCCTACGCCATCACCAGCTACCCCTTTCCACCTCACCGACGACCAACTCATCCACTTCATTCGCACCCGTTCACCGAGACGCGCGGGGGGTATGGACGGTTGGACTACTAAGGAGGCAAAGGAGCTTCCCGACGACATTCTTCGCCTCTTCGCCAGCGTTCTACGAGCTATGCAACGCACTGGCACCATCCCAGAACCCCTCCTCCACGTCCCAAACCCGTGCCTCCGAAAAGGCCGAGGCGAACTCCCAACGGACCAACGAATTCTCTCGGTGCTTTCCGTTTGGATGTACGCGTGGGAAGCACCAGCTTACCGCAGCCTCACGGACTGGCGGAAAGGATGGACCCACGCCACGAGTTTTGGCGCTGTTCCCAAAGCTACCATTGGGGACGTCAGCACTTCTCTCGCCCTTCGCATCGAACACGCCAGAGCCCTTCTACTTCCCTTGGCTGGAGCTGCCCTGGACCGTCAGAAGTGTTTCGACTATCTCATCACGGACATATGCCTTAACCTCGCGCTTCACGCGGGGTGTCCCCAAGACATCGTTACTGTCCGCAGAAACTTCTACAGGCGTCACAAACGTTACATCCGTATGAACGGTGCGTACTCTAAGGAACTGGCCAGGACAAACGGTCACCTCCAGGGAAGCTCTTGGTCCCTGGACGACATTAAGCTGCTCATGTGCGTCTGGACCAAGAGACAGCATCGTTACGTGCCGCGGTCACTCAGCACTACTTTTGTTGACGACAGCAACTCCACTACCCACACCGCGCCCGAGTTGCAGAAATCTCTTGATGAAACCGCCAAGTTTGACCGATTTTCTGGTCAACGCATTCATCCTGGAAAAGTGGCGGGGTGGGCGCTTACTGACGAGCTTCACACCGCCGTTACCCAGCTCACCTTGGCGGAACGGCCCTTACGCGTGGTCGACTCCTTCAAGCTCGTCGGAAGTTACATCAACGCCGAGGCAGCGCGGGCTCCAGCCGCGCTCAACCTCACGGCCACCGCTGACGCCCGTGTTCGCAGGGCGACTAGTCGCCTGCCGCGTATTGGCAAGCTCCCATCTCCGATGCGTATTAAGGCGCGGCACGCCCGCTCCCTTGCTGCCAGCGTCTGTACCACGGGCACTGACATCCAAGCCCCATCAGGCCCCGTCAAAACTGCCTACAACCATGCCTTAAGGCGGCTATCCGCCCCAAGGGAAACAGGTGGGTCGAGTTTTGGACTCTCATAGCCGTGTGCGTCCCAGGGCACGCCCTGGAGATTGACGCCATTATGCAGCGTGAAGTCTTCCTGTGCCTGCGGCGTCAGGTCAACCGCGACGCCACTCTCTGCGGCCTCGTCAGGGATCTCCAACACCATGTCCAGACCCTTTTTGGCGGAGGACCTGTTGGACGACTTGTTCAGACGCTTCAGCAGCTCCGTTGGACTTGGCCCACATTTGGCACCATGTACGACGACTGGGGCTGTCAGATCAGTTGGCTGAACCTTCCCCAAAACGCCTTCCTTCACATGCTGCGCGCCTCGAAACGCAGAGCCTTTCTCAGAAAAATCAAGCCACGGCGTCATGACCTTGGTCACCTTGCTTCGGTCAGACAGGGCCTCGACCTTTTCGCCAGAACGTGGCTCGCCCGCACCAAAGGAGCTGCCAAATGCAACGCATGGCAGCTGGCGCTCCTCTTAAACTACCTGTCGGGCGGGGACCACACCCAACAGCGACGTTCTCGATCAAATACGTCCGCTGATCCCAGCCCTATTTGCCGTTACTGTGATGAGGAAGAGGAAACTCAGGAGCACACTGTGCGTGAGTGCAAGTGCTGGGCCCGTGAAAGAGTCCCTCTCACCACCCTCATCAGTGACGAGCAGTGGGTACGTCTTCCTCCGCACACAAGACATTGCGGGCTCTTCGATGAGGACCCAGCCCTCCTCGATCTGCAAGCCGACCTCGCGAGGGACCCGCTACCTCAACCCATACCGCGGCCCCCGCCTGAGGGAGATCCTGCGGCTTCAGCCAGGACTCCTACACCACTTACCTTGACCACGACACTGGTTGGACATGGGTCTACGCTGCCACGGACGGTGCATGCACCAACCAAGCCATCACTTTGCTTGCAAGAGCGGGCTACGGCGTCTACTACGGCATCGACCACCGCATGAACTACAGTGCG
>CAUYUJ010004595.1:46353-58853 GCA_963575745.1 Prorocentrum cordatum | reverse complement strand
GCAGCGGCTCGTCGCGCGCGGCCGCCGACGAGGCCGCAGCCGCGGCGGCGCCAGGAGCAGCCTGCATGATCCTCTGAAACACACGCCCTTCCTTTAATGCAGCGCCCAATGTCTCCACCATGCAATCGATCTGCAATCGCGATGAAACGACGTCGTGGTTGGCAACGTCGAACAAACGCAAAAACCAATTGCAAATGATGCCCCGATCCGCCGACGCGCCAACGGCCATGCAAAACTTAGCGTCGAGCCTTGTAAGTAAAGTCCGGGCTCGCGCGCGCACTCCCTCCTCGCGACGTTTGTCTGGCGATGTGCAAGCCAGCAAAGTCGCAGCTGGCAGCAACATCAGCGCAATTTTCCCGACAAGCCCCGCCGTGGAATCGAACCGTTGCTCGGCGAACAATAAATTCCGCACAACTGTTTCCATGGGCTTGCGACCGACGCCGAGTTCCGCCAGAGGCAGGGCGTTGTCCTCTTGAATGGCCGCGGAGAGGTCGCGCCACTTCTCGCTGTTCATGATGTCTGGCGCCAGGGCGTGTCGGCCATCGAAAAGCTCGCGCCGCACCTCGCCGAACACGTCGTCGCAGTGCAAAGATTGGCTCGCAAGGCGCCCGGCATGCGCCGGATCGCGCATCGCCATCGCAAGGTTGGGGGGGGGCTCGCGAGCAGCGAGGAACACTGCTCCCCGCCCCTTCGCGGCACCATCTCCTGAAAAAACTGGTCACGGCCCTCGTGGCGCGCGACTTCAGGGGCCCGTCGCACGCCAGCGCGCAGCTTTTTTCTGCCCCGCCCCAGTGGCGCGCAACACTCCGCGAGGGAACTTCCGAGCTGCCTCGCGGTGACCCTCCTCGAACTCGGCGGAGCGGCTCTGCGCGCAATCGAGGATGCCGAGCACGCCGGCGCGGCAGTAGCCTGAAGCCCCGACGCTGCGAGCGACGCCGCCGCCAGGGGCAGGCACATCAGCGCGATATCTAACAACCTCGCGGTATTTCGACTCGTCCAGGGATAGAGATATCGACGTGGCGTTACGCGGCAACTCGCGGGTTTCCACGCGCAGAACCTCGGCCATCACGCAGAGCTGCTTGCGCCTGCGTTTCCGCATTCCCCCCCCCGTCGGATCGGCCGCGGATAACTGCCCCCGCCGCGCGCGAGCGCACTTGCGCAGGGAAGACGTCGCAGAGAGCAGCGCCCACGCATCCCTCCATTCCGGGGCCGACGGCGCGCTTCCCCGCAGAAGCGCAGCGTCTGCCGCCGCAACTTCTCCCATCTGTTCCGACGGGGGGGGCATCTTCGCGCGCCAGTGGCAGTGGGTTAGGCGAGAATTCTTCGCAAAATCTTTTGGTCTGCTTCACTCCCGCTGCGCGTCGACGCGCTGCTGACCTCTGATGCTGTTCCACTTGGAATATCGCGTGGAAGCCCGCCGAAGGGCGGGCCTGGACAGTCGCAAATTTGGAGAACCTTCCGCGGGAGCTCTTCCGCCCTTCTGCCGCGGCCTTTGCGCGCGCTCGGCAGCCCAATCCCCGCGGGCCGCGATGCTCGCCTGCTGCCGGTCGCGACGAACCACTCGGCAGGAGAGATAGCGCCGCGCGCGTCTCACGACGTCTATGGAAATCGCATCTCACGCAGAACGCCGTCTTGCAAGGAGAACGCTTGGCGAAGCGCTGCGCGTCGGAATCGCCCCCCGAGAACGGGCGCGGGCAATCGACGGACTGGGGCCCAATTTTCGGCACGGATCTGCCGGCAGTGCCCTTTTTTCCGGCTTCCTCTACCCGCCTCGGTCGCAGTCCGCGCGACGCCCTTGCAGGGCCGAACCGCCCTGCGCTTTCCCCGCGCCGCCCCTTGATTTCCGCGATTCGCCAGAGGCAGAGCCGCCCTCGCTAGAGGCAGAGATTTCTTCTTGGACGCTCCGCTGCGCGCTAGTCCGCCGCGCCTCCGCGACGGCCGCGACTTCCCCGCGGTCGTCGCCGACTTCTGCTTGAGACACCCCCCAAATAGAAAATAAAGTGGCGCCCGCGTCGCCCAGCGCGGCGCCGCCCATCGCGGCGCGCCCCAGATGCTTGACACTTGGCATGTGCCGAAACGGCTATGAGGCAACGGCGGGCTCGATGGCGCCGGCGACGATGGCGGCGAGGGCGGCGCCGAGCATGCCGGCGAACGCGTGACCTCACCCCTGCTCAATATTATAACCAAAAAGAAACCTAGCAAAACCATCCCGCAGAAGAAAACATAACCAACGGAAAAAGCAAACAGGACCAGGAGAAAACTAAACGCGACCGCAGGACGCCGAAACATAACCACCTACAAAACTCAGCAGGACCAAGACAACGAAACAGGGCGCGGAGAAAACGAAACATTACCGCGGAAAAAAATAACAGGGCCATTCGAAAAGTAGACAGGGGCACAGGACAACTAAAACAGGAGCCCGCCAAAAAGTAAACATGGCCACGGGAAAAGTAAACAAGACCAAAGGAAAACTAAACAGGACCGCAGGACAGCCACGCAATACCAAGAGAAAACTACACAAAACCAAAACAAAACTAAAAAGGACCACGGGAAAACAACATGGGACCATCGGGAAAACTAAGCAGAACCGGGACAAAACTAGACAGGACCACGGGGCAACTAAACAAGACCAGGACACAACTAAACAGGACCACGGGACACCTAAACAGGACCAGGACAAAACTAAACGCAACATATATATATATATATATATATATATATATATATATATACACAGGAAAATCCAAAAACAAACTAAGCAATACCAAGAAAACTAAACAGGACCACGCAAGAACTAAAGCTGGAACCGAACCCTCGAGCATTTTGAACGCCAAAACGCTGCGAACACCAATTGTGAGCACCGAGCCACCGAAAACAACAATTTTGAGAACCCAAGCGCTCAGAACACAAATTTTAGCAGCCCGAGCCGGGCGCAGATGCATTTTGAAAACAGAGACGCCGCAAACTGCAATTCTGAGCACCGCAAAACTGCAAACAGACGACGGAGCCGAGTCCTCAAGCATTTTGGAAGCGCCAAAACACTGCAAACAGCCGAAACGCCGCAGCCAGCAAATTTGAACACCGAAGCGCTGCAAACAGAAGACCGAGCCAAATCCTCAAGCGTTCTGAGCACCAAAACGCTGCCAACAACAATTTTGAACATCGAACCGCCGAAAACAGTAATGCTGGCTGGTTGCTCAAATTTCTGTGTTCCTGGTTGCGGCGTTTCGGCTCTCTGCAATGTTTTGATGCTCAAAATGCTCTAATTTCGGAGTTCCTGGCTGCGGCGTTTCGGCTGTTTGCATTGTTTTGGTGTTCGAAATTTGAACAAGCAGCCGGCGCTGCTATTTTCGGCGGTTCGATTCTCAAAATTGCTGTTTGCAACGTTTTGGTGCTCAAAATGCTTGAGGATTCGGCCCCGGCTCCTGTCTGCGGCGTTGCGGCGCTCGAAGTTGCCCGCAACGCTGCGAACAGGGCCAGGGCGAAACTAAACAGGACCAGGGCAAACCTAGACAGGGCCACCTGAAAAAACTAAGCAAGACCAAAAGAAAATTATACAGGGCCACCGGAAAACTAAAAAGGACAACAAAAAACAACTAAACTGCACCAGAACAAAACTCAACAGGGCCACGGGGAAACTGAACGGGGCCATCAAAAAACTGCACAGGGAGAGGGGAACATGAAACATGACAACAGGAAAAATGAACGGGGCCAAGAAAAAAAAAACAATACCAAAACAAAATTGAACGGGACTACAGGGCAACTAACAGGATCACCCGAAAAAACTAAGCAAGAACAGGGGAAAACTAAACAGGACCACAGGAAAACTAAACAGGGCCAAGAGAAAAGTAAACAGGACCAGGGGGGGAGAAAAAAAAAAAAAAAAAAAAAACATGACCAAGAAAAAATAAACAGGACCACGCGAAAACTAAACAGGACCAAAAGAAAACTAAACATTACCATGGGAAAACTAAACACAACCATGACAAACTAAACAGGACCACGGGAAAACTGAACAGGACCAAGACAAAACCAAGCAAGACCAGGGCAAAACTAAGCAGGACCACAGGAAAACTAAACAGGACAGGGAAACAAACTAAACATGACCAGGAGAAAACTAAACGGGGCCACGGAAAATGTAGCAGGACCAAGAGAAAATTAAAAGGGACCAGGGGAAAACTAAACAGGAACAGTAGAAAACTAAAGATGACCAATAGGAAACTAAACAGGACCATGGCAAAACTACGCAGGACCACAGGAAAACTAAACAAAACCATGGCAAAAGTAAACAGGACCACAGGACAACGAAGGATGGCCAGGAGAAAAACTAGAGAGGACCATGAGAAAACTAAACAGGGCCACAGGGGAACTAACAGGACCAGGGGGAACCAAACAGGACCAAGAAACACCTAAACAAGACCAACAGAAAATTAAACACGACCAAGAGAAAACTACAAAGGGCAACGCGAAAACCAAACAGGGCCAAGAGAAAACGAAACAGGACCAAGACAAAACTAAACAGAACCATGCGAAACAACAAACAACTAAGCATACGACACAAAACCAGGAAACCACTAAACAGGGCCAGGGGCAACTAAACAGGGCCACAGGAAGGAAACGCACACAAAAAAACAACAACACAAAACAGAAACTCAACCGGGCCAAGGCAAAACTGAACAGGACCACGGGACAACTAAAAAAGGACATCAGAAAAAAAAGCAAGACCAGGATAAACTAAACAATACCACAAGAAAACAAAACGCGGCCAAGGGAAAACTGAAAAGGACCAGGAGACAACTAACCAAGACCAAGCGAAAACTAAACAGGAGCAGGAGAAAACGACACAAGACAAGGGGAAAGTAAACAGGGCCGCAGGACAACGAAACAAGAGAAGGATAACAATAAACAGGACCATAACACAACTCAACAGGACCATTGGACAACCAAACAAGACCACCCGAAAAACTAAGCAGGACGACGAACAAACTGAGCAGGGCCACGAGAAAACGGAACAAGGCCAGGAGAAAGCCGAACAAGACCGGGGCAAAACTAAACGGGACCAAAGGAAAACTAAACATGACCAGGAGAAAAACTGAGCAGGACCAAGAAAAAAGAACAAGACCACTGGGCAACTAAACGAGACCACAGGGAAACTAAACAAGACCAGGAGAAAAGTAACGAAAACCAATAGAAAACTAAACAAGACCACCCGAAAAGTTTAGGAGGGCCAAGGGAAAACGAAACAGGACCACCAATAATGCGGCGGCGCCGATGGCGATGATGACGACGAGATCGCGATCGCGACCTGCGGCGACGGCGGCAGCGGTGCTGACGGCGTCCGTGACCAGCCGCGACTGGGACAACGGGTATTTTGTTCGAACCGAGCGACGCCGCAAATCACATCAAGTGCGGCCAACAAATCTGCGTCGGCAGACGCGCCGCTGCACGTTAGTCAGAATCAAAAAACCCTTGCAGGACAGAGCCGATGCCACTGGGCCCCACTCGGAAAGGAATGCCACGTGGCACGCGGCGCGCCAGAGGCAGCGTATCAAACAACCGACTAGTTGTCGTCCGAGCTCGCGTCAGCCTCATCATCCTCCTCGTCCTCGTTGCCGTCCTCGGCCGCTGGCATCAACAACCGGCGCGCCGCCATCGTGGTTCCGCTGATATACTTGCTGGCTTTCTGGGCGAAGTCCGCGTCGCCGCCCAATTGCCCCGCGCACCCCTCCTCGCGGCCCGCCTTGTGCGCGACGCGCCTGTCCACGATGGAGTCGAGCCGGCCCCGAAGCGCATCGTCGCAAGCGATGCCTTCGCACTCCATTTCGCCAGAGGCAGCGGCGGCCAAGGCGCCGGGGCCTGCAGTGAAGTCCACGATGTGGGTCACTTTGTGGTGCTCCATGATCGCCTGCCAGAAGCTGAGGGGCTTCGCCTCGCTGCGCGAGAACGGGTGGCCCTTCTCGTCGATGCCCCCTTGCAGGCGCGCTAGCTTGACATCGAGCGCGGCGCAAGATGCAGCCTCCAGGATGCTCGTCTTGGCCTCGTGAGACACGCGGGGGGGGGGGGGGGCGAGAAGCGCCGCGCGTGGATGCCGCTGTACGTCGCGGCTGCGCTCGAGGTCTCGCCGCGCGCGTTGAACTCAGAGAGGTGCGCCACTTTCCGCGGGCCCTTGAGTGGCGGCGAGAAATGCGCCATCTCCTTGTTGTTGATGGTGTAGCTCGACGCCCTGGCCGCGGCCCGCGGGCCCTCCTTCTCGGTCGGCCGCGCGTGCGCGAACCAGCGCTCGACGAACGCGCGGGGGCCGCCTGTCTGCGTCTCCTCCGAGGACTCAATGGCGCGGCGGTTCGCCCGGCTCCTGCCGTCGAGGAGGATGGTGATATCATCCTTCCCCCTTTTCTGCATGGAGAACTCGATGACGCGCTTGAACTTCGCTTCGTCGCATTGCATTTGCTCGCTCAACCTCGCCTTGGCGCCTTGCTTGGCGAGGTTGGGCGGGGAGAGCTCTGCCGAGAGGATGAACGCGCGGACGTCGCCTGTCTTCCCCCCGAAGCGGCGCCCGAGGCTGAGCGTCTCCCACGCGCTCTGCATCTGCGGCATTGCATACTCCGCGCCAGAGGCGGCGCCGACAGCCGGCAAAGAGACGAACTTGACGGTTTTCCTGCGGAGCTGCTTGAGCTGCTCCTCCTGGAACATCTGAAGCTCTTCCTTTTGCTCCTCCCCGGACTCGGAGACCCCCAACAAGCCGAAATTTTGATCGAGCTCGGGGGCGGCGGGGATAGGCCCACTGGCGCACGCGGCCACGAAGGCGCGGTAATTGGCACCCACCTGCTGGCTGGTCTCGTTGAGGTACGCGTGCCAGAGGAACCCTGGCGCGCTGCTCCGCATCTCCTGCAAGGCTAGATCTGCAGTTTCGTCGTCGAAAGCGCCGGGCCACGCAGGCCACGCGACGTCGATCGTCGCCTCCGCCTTGGCATCCACCCCACTCCGATACTCAGCCACTTTGAGCGCAAACAGCGCGTCCACCCCGTCAGCGCCGCCGCCTGAGTCGGACGCCCGGTGCGAAGCCACAGACCCATCCACACCAGAGGTAGCGAACTTCTGGACGATGCTGAGAGGCGTCTTCAATGCGGCCATGTCAGTCTGCATAGCCTTGTCAATGAGAGACGACTCGTGGAAGATGTACTCGACGAGCTCCTTCTTCCTGAAGAACGCGTGGAGCATCGCTGGCGTCTACTTCTCGCGCCCGACGACTCGGCTCACGGACAGCTCCTCACCCTTCGGAGCGTCGCCCGCCAGGCGGGCCACGCGGAGGCTGTTCATGATGGAAACGAAGTGCTCCCTTGCCTTGGCGTCAGAGACACCCCTCGTGGAGCAGCCGAAACCGATCCCCATGAGAAGCGCGGGTTCGCGAAGCTCTGGGCAATGCACTTCGGCCAGTGCGAAAGCCGAACCGCAGGCGCCGTCGTGGGCGAAAGGCTGCAGACCTTTCATCGCCGCGACGGTTGCAGCGGCGCGCGGTTTTCCTTTGAAGGCGAGGCCGTAGGTCTTGATCGCAGACTCCAGCTTCGACAGCGGTTCCTGTCTGGCGAACGCGTTCGCCGCGTCGGTCAAGCGGCGCGCTTTTTCTGCGAACCGCCAGAAGGAATCAGCGCCAGAGGCAGCGCACGCAGAGAACATCTTCTCTGAAAAGGTCAGGGCGGCCAAGCGGGTCGCGTCGCCATCGGGCAGCAAGCGCATCCTGATGGGCGCGGACAACGCGGCGTTGAACAGATGCCACACGCGGTCATCGTTGGACAGCTGGAGCGCCTGGCTCATAGCAGCGCACCACGTGATCACCACCGCGCGCCCTGCGAGCGTGGCCAGAGCCTCGGTCAAGCAAACCCCAGGCTTGCCAGGCTCAACGCGCCGGGCGACCTTGGCGTCGACCACCAAGACGGGGAGATGCGCGTCGAAGGAGAGGCGCCGCTAGGGCGCGTGACTGGAGGAGAGGAGGTACGTGCCCTCCGACCACACACCCATGGCACCCTCGAGCTGGCTTATGGAGACGTCGTCGATGTCCGGGCAAATCGGATCCAACATCCACACCGTCCCCGCTGCCTCGCACTGCTTGGTCCGGGAGAAGCTCGCAACCAGGTTGTCGTGGCCCATCACCTCGCGAAACGCAGTGAGGTTTGCGCCAGAGGCAGCTTGAGTGATGGCCAACGGCGGAATCATAGAACACTTGGCGGGCAACGCGAAGGAAAACTCGCGCTTGCGCTGCTCCATGAAACCGAGCAAACCGTTGTCGACGTAGTTCTTCACTTGACGCACCCACTCCGTGACATGACATGACGCGTTCTCCGTCTCGAGGAGCTGCGTGATGCACAGCGGGGCAGGCGGCGCGCCAGAGGCAGCGGCGGACGCAGCGGCTGGTGAGGCCGCCTTCTTCGCAGGCGACGGGGCTTGCGCCGCCTCAGCTGCTCTCTTGCCCATGGCGGCTGCTTATGTTTCGGGGAGGGCGCGGAAAGCGAACTGGTCGCGTCCGAGAGCCGAAACCGCTGAGGATAATGATGCTGATGATGATGATGATGATGACGATGATGATCATGATACTGATGATGACGATGATGACAACTGCTGGTGGCGTGACGACGGTGATGATGAAGGTGGTGATGGCGACGACGATAAAGATGACGATGTTAGCGATGTTGCAGATCCTTAATATGATGCCCCACGTGGTGGCCCAGGCAGACTACTGTGTCACATGTTTCACCTTCGCCGCCAGCTTTGCTCGAGTCAAGGCAAGCCTGTTTTACAGTTGCGCCGTCCCCACTAGCGGGACTAGTGGAGCGTGACGCTTTCGGGCGTCCGATCGGACCTTTGCTTGGTTGGTGCTCCATGGGGCCACGACGCGTGTGAAGGGTGTGCCGAATCGGATGCGGGTACGCCATGCGGACTGTGCCACTGGGGCCTGCGACGGGGCTCCCTCTGAGGCCTCGAAAGGTGTGAGTGTTGTGCCGACCCGGGTGCGGGTGCGCCGTGCGGACTGTGCCGCTGGGGCGAGCGGCGGAGCTTCCTATGGGGCCACGAAACGTGTGAAGGGTGTGCCGCATCGGATGCGGGTACGCCATGCGGACTGTGCCACTGGGGCCTTCGGTGGAGCTCCTTATGGGGCCACGAAACGTGCGGTGTGTGCCGAATCGGGCGCGGGTACGCCATGCGGATTGTGCCACTGAGGCTTGCGACGGCGCTCCCTATGGGGTCTTGAAAAGTGTGAGCGGTGTGCCGACACGGGTGCAGGTATGCCATGCGGACTGTGCCGCTGGGGCCTTCGGTGGAGCTCCATATGGGGCCACGAAGCGTGTGAGGTGTGTGCCGAAATTGTTGGCGCGGATGCATGTGGACACCGCCAATGAGGCCTTCGTTGGAGCTCGCTATGGAGCATCGAAGCGCGTGAGGGGCGTGCCGAAGCTGATGGCGGTGATGGTGACGATGACGACGATAGTGGCAATAATGGTGATGATGGCGGCCATGATGATGATGATGATGACGATGCTGATGATGATGATGATGATGATGATGATGATGATGATGATGATGATGATGATGATGATGATGATGATGATGATGATTATGATGAGGATGATGATGATGATGATGATGATGATGATGACGGCGACGATGACGATGACGATGACGAAAATGACGAGGATAACGTTGAATACGATGACGATGATGATGGTGACGATGATGTTGATGATGAGGATGCTGATGGGGACGATGCTGAGTATTAAAATTGACGTAAATGCCAATATGATTATGATGACGACGGTGATGATAATGATGATGATGATAACTAGGATGAATATGAATATAACCCGTTCAATGATGATGCTGATAATGATGACGCTGATGATGATGGTTATGCTAATGATGATGATGATGATGATGATGATGATGATGATGATGATGATGACAACGATGATGGAATTATGATGATGATGATGGTGATGATGATGATGATGATGATGATGATGATGGTGATGATGATGATGATGATGATGATGAGGGGGAGGAGGAGGAGGAGGAGGAGGAGGAGGAGGAGGAGGAGGAGGAGGAGGAGGAGGAGTGGAGGGAGGGGTAGGAGGAATTACGGTTCGCCGGGCGCAAGACGAAGACCCAACACCACAGGGCAAGGCAGAGCTGCGCAGAGTAATTTCAAGCAGCGCTGAGCAATGCATTCCCAACCAGAGCAACACAGAGAACCCAAGGACATCTCGAGAAGCCCATGACATCGAGCCTTCGTTGTTTCAAAGCGTGGCCCCCGGAAATCCCAAGCCTTTCCCCAGGGCCGGCGTTTCATTCCTAGTTGTTTTTTGACGGTCCCGGGGCACCTCAAGGGCCGAACATCGTCAAACAACTCCCGCCGTGATTTCTTGCGACGCGAGGGGCTCTGCGGCCCAGGGAACCCCCGAAGCACCCCCGAGAAAGCACGAGAAATCCTCAGAGGAACTCCCAATGAGTCAGAGGCTCCTCGGGGGTCGTGCGCTCTCCCACCAGGTCCTCGGCGAGGGCCTGGCGGAAGGGCGCATGATCGCCACATGTCCGCTTGCTCCAAGCACTAGAAACCCTCGGGCAGGACCTGATGGGGAAGTGAAAAAAGGAGTGAGGTGGAGGAGGAATAGGGGCAGGTGCATTTGCGGCAGACTGAACACAAACTATGAACGGGCGGGAAGGATCTGAGAGTCAACCTTGCCAGTGATCAAAATGACATATCTATATATCTATATATATATAGATATATATATATATATATATACTAGAACCATCGCGCGCGCTTCGCGCGCGCTCAAGTTCTAGCTAGGATAATCGTCATCGTCATCATCGCCATCCTCATCACCATCATATCCGGCGTCATCGTCAGCGGCATCGTCATCATCACCATGACCATCACCATCATCACAATCGTCACCATCACCACCATCAGCAGCAACATCGTCATCACCATCGTCATCATCGCCATCGTCGTCATCATCGTCAATATCGTCACCTGAATTATCAACATAATCATCCTCATCATCGCCATCGTCATCATTATCGTCGTCGTCGTCGTGACCGTCGTCATCGTTATCGTCATCATCATCGTCATCGTCTTTATCATCCGCCCACTCCTGCATCACAAGCACCATAAACAGCATCGCCACCATTATTATCAGCATCGGCGGTATCATCCTGACCATCAGCAGCATCATCATAATGATCGTCAGCATCACCATCCTCAACGGCATCACCGTCATCGTCATCATGATCGTCAGCATCACCACCATCACTCACATCACGATCACCATCATCAACATCATCATCAGCATCATCATTCCCACTGTCAACATCATCATCATGATCTTTTTCCTCATCATCATCATCATCATCATCATCATCATCATCATCATCATCATCATCATCATCGTCGTCGTCAACTTCATAATAGTCGTCATCATCGTCATCATTTTCGTCACCGTCGTCTCCGAAGCTCCCCCGCCGAACTCGAGGATATCTCCGCAGCGTCTTGCATGCCGCGTGAGCAGTATTGGGGATTGAGGTTGTGGGTCTGAGGCCGCCCTGCATAATCATCATTGTCATTATCACCAGCGTCTGGAAGCCTTGCGGGTCCCTTTCGGCGTGGAGGCCTCTTGGAGCTTCCTGGGGGCCGCTCGAGGCCTCTTGCGGACTCCTGGGGGCCTCTTGGGAGCTTCTGGTGGGTGAGGGCTCGAAATGTCAGTTCGTGTTCCCCATCTGGGGCTCCTCTTGGAGTGTTCTGGGAGCTCTTTTGGGCCGTCTTGGACGCTTCCTGGGCCGTCTTGGGGCCCTCTTGGGCTGTCTCGGGTGGTCTCTTGGGGGCCTCTGGGTTCGTCTTGAGGCGATCTTTCGGGCCTCTTGGGCCGCTTTGGAGCGTCTGGAAGCCGAACTGGGGAGAACGCCAAAACCGTTCAAAACCCACTAAAAATCAGTGACAATTTCCTATTGGGCCCCTCCCGGGAATGCTGTCGGAGACCTGCCGGGACGCTTTGGCAGCTTTTTAACAGTCTTGGAGTGCTCCCGGGCCGCTTCGGACCTCTCTTGGGCTGTCCTGAGGGCGTCCTGGAGCTATTTTAGAGGGTCCTGGGAGCGTCCTGGCGTCTCCGGCGGGGGGGTGACCACAGCCACTGGGCAAAGTGAGGCCCCCCCCTGGTCCAGGACCCCCTCCCCATTATATATATATATATATATATATATATACATATACATACATACATATATATATATATATATATAGATAGAAACATACGTAAGACATGTAGGATTGTGTACACAGGAGAAGGACAATCTATAGAAACATACGTACGTCGTCCAAGGCGCCTCGGAAGGCGCAGAATACTCCTCCAAGGCGCGGAATCATGTTCCCGGACCGCCTTCCGGGAACATGATGGGGACGACCTCCTGAGGGCCTCCAGTGGGCCTCTTGGGGGCCTCTCGGAGGCCTGTTG
>CAUYUJ010004595.1:26353-41353 GCA_963575745.1 Prorocentrum cordatum | reverse complement strand
CGTCAGATACAGCTTGGTAGTCGACTGCCATCTCGTCGGGGCCTCTAGGTTGCGCCCAGCGGCCCCGCTCCTCGACGCGCCGTCGAGCTCGGTCGGAAGCACTCAACGGAAATAGGAAGGGCAGCGCCGCGAAACTGCGCAGGCGAGAGAGCTGCCCTCGAGCTGGCTCGGAGGTCTTCGGGCCCGATGACCAGCTCGGGCAGCGCTGCCCCGACGTCGGGTTGACTCGGCGCCCCTGGCGTCCACGACTCCTGGTCGATCTTGAGGCGCCCCGCCTCGGAATCGACACTCCCTGCGTCCGAAAGCGCTGGGATGTCCGAGGCCTTCCGCGATGACACCCCGGAGACCCCGGGAACCGTCGGCTCAGCTGCGGGGCCGGGCCCCCCGGCTGGAAGCGGCCGCCCCTGGGCCGCCCACTGGCCGAGATGCCCTCGAGACTGAACCAAGAACCGGCGCGGCCTGCCCGCCGCGGAACGAAGCGAAGTCTTCCTCGGGAGCGGAAAACAGCCGCGAGACGGGTCCAGGTGCCCACGCAAGGCGCCGACCGCCCAGAGGTTGATGGGCAACTGTCGGGGGTCCTGTCGTGGGAGACCCTGTGTTGCCAGCCGAGCTAGGTGTGGCTACGGAGGAAGTTGCCGGTGCTGAGGTCCTAGGCATTACGCTCCAGGACGGCTCCAAAACGTCGGATTCCTCCCGGGGGCGGGCCTCCGCTTTGGGCTCCAAGGGTCCAGACCTTCCGATGCAGGGGAAGCCGATCCATGCACCTCAGGCTCTCGATTGGGAGCTCCGAGAAAACCTTCGCCAACTTCGGGGCACGACTGGAGACCGCCCTGAGCATCTGAAAGAGGCGCTGCTTGGGCTTCTGAAGGAGGGGGGCCTTCTTGAGATGCGTCCACCGCACTGCCCGATATCCCCCTGTCGAAGCCCTTGGATAGGAACGATCGGTAAGCCGAAGACTGGATAAGTTCTGCTCCCAGAGACTCAGATTGTGTAGCTGGGCGTAGATGCTCGCTGCTGGACTTCCAGCTCTTGCTTCCCATCCCGAAGCAGACGGTGGCCCCCTGGCGGTAGATGACGGAACCTGGAACAACCCATCTGTCACGCTGGAGCCCAAAGGCCAAAGGATTTCTTGTCAGAAGAAGGGGCCCCGCGCCTCGCGCGTGCCCAATCTCCAGGCTGGCATGTGCGATCGCGATGCTGCGCCGAACGTAAAGCGAGACTGAGCTTGCTCCGATCGCCTCCCACCATCGCCAGCTCTCTGGCCCAGGCACGAATGGCATGCTGATGGCGAAAGACCGCTGCAGCACTGTCCACGTCTCCACTCGCCTCGGAAAGATCACAAACCAGCGTGATTTAGAGGGTCCTCCGACAGCAACTCGCGGGGCAATCGCGGTTTCTGTCCGAACGCCAACTGCAGCCGAGAGAATCCGCCTCTGTCGAGAGGTCTGTTTCGCCGGGCCGCGAGCTCGCAAGCTGCCTGCTCCAGGTCCCCACGACTGTTCAACAGCACCTCCTCAACTATCCGTTGGAGACGCTCTTCCAACCGCTGGCCCGCCCGCTCAGTCTCCCCGTTCTGCTGGAGGCTTTCTGCGTCGGTCACATTTCCGGTAGGATCCCGACTGCTCGGCGAAACGATCGAACTCTGCTGCGAACTCCGCGCCCCCGCCCGTCGTGATTCACTTCTGGCGGACCGCAGTGGCGTAGATAGCCTTTAGCAAACACCTTCCGGACAAGACCAGGCTGCGAACAACGACCTGCACGGACAAGGCCAGCCCACTGGAGAGAGGTACCCGGACACGCGGCATTGAGGAACGCAATGATCTGCTGGCTGCAAGTGACGTAGAACAAATCGACGCCGATGATTTCGTTTAAAGCGCACGCACGCAGCACGCAAGTCCTTCGTTGAGAAATAGAGCGTGCTGAACTGGAACAGGCCTGGCACCCGAAGTGTTTCTGCACGTGCTGTAATACCTCAGGACGTTGGTGTGCGTTGCGTAAGATACGAGGTAGGTCCCGATTGGTAGGGCGTCCTAGGTTCATGCGTGCCTTCTCTACCAGATTCATCTGCTCCTGTGTCAGAACGATAACTGCGATATCTGGTGCCCCATTCAACTTCCACGGCTTCCGCGCGCCCCCCCGTCGTCTTCCGCCAGCCCGCCGACCCAGGATGCCCGCGGGCCCTCGTCGCGCAAGGGCGCGGGAGGTGCGCGCGAGGGGGGGCCCGACAAAACTGCGCTCGCTCCCGACCCGTGCTGATCTCAGGACTGCGTTGGCCACGGTGCGGCAGCACTTGCCAGGGCAGACGGCGGCCCTCGACGCGGCCCAACCCCCGCCCAAGAAATCGCGCCTGTGATCACCCTTGCACTTCCTCGAGGGTAGACCCTGGAGCAGCACGGGATCATGGGGGAAGATGCTCGTGGGTTTCTGTTTAGGAGACTCGCCTTCGACTCGGAGACCAAGCCTGCGCGCGTCAAAAGATGCCTCCTGGGCGCCGGCCTGACCGCGCATCCACTCGGCACCGCGCAAACGAAGCGAGCGCGCCTGGCGAGGCCGTTCGATCGCAAACCTTAGGCCCCGAGAGACCTGTTCAGCAACAACCTCCAGAGCGCATCCCCGCAGGGCCACGGCCTCAGAACGCTCGATGGCTAACCGGCGGGGCCCCGGCGCCCCCGGTAGACGCGGAAGACTTGCCTCCCGTCGCAAGTGGGGCCGTCACCGCGCCGAGCAGGGTGGCCTGTCCACCAATTCCCCTCAGAGGTCTAGCGGGCTCGTCGATCCACGCGGGCGAGAGCCCTCTGGGCTTCAAGTCCTCGGGGAGACGGCCCAGGGGGCCCTTGCCCGTGATCGCCTGAAATGCCCCGCCGTCCGCGATCACGCAGCCGTCCTCGAGCGCGACAAAGGCGAGGTTCCTCTGGGCGTTGGCGCCCTCGTCGCTCTTCTCGAAGCACTGGCCGCGAAGCTCCCTCAGAGTCTCCTCGCCGAGCAGTGCGATCCAAGAGCTGTCGTAAATATCATCGCCCTTCACTGCATGGGTGACACCACTGCCGTCGACAGAGGATGCCGTGCCACCTGCTCCTGAGCTGCCCTTGTGTTCTCGCTGACGAGGGTCCTTGGGCTTGGACGGGTTCTCGCACTCCGCGTGCCAGCGGCCCGTCTCTCCGCAGTTGCCGCACTTCGCGACCAGCTTGAGCTGTGCTGGCGCGAGTCGGCGTCGTCGCTTCCAGTAGCCGCGATCCTTTTGGACGGCGTTCTTCAGGTCCCCGTTATCCTTCCAAGTCTTCTGGTGGCCCTTGCCCATCTGAGCCAGCATCTCGTTGGCCTCGTCCTCGCTGAGGCCCCGCCCGCTGAGCTCCGCGAGAATGCCGAGCTCGTCGTCGGAGTCTAGCTCGTCGGCCCACCAGGGCCACGCCAGCTTTGGAAGTCCAACTTCGCCATCGCCAATACCGTTGCTGGGCTTGGCACAAATGATCTCGAGGAGGTTGCCGTGGGACTTGGGGACGTCGCCCCATGCAAGGCCGCCCGTGTCCAGTCGCGGCATTGCACGCATGATGTCCGGTGAGACTCCGAACGTTATGCTTAACCTGCGCGGACAACCGAGCACATTGAAGGAGCAGCATGCCCTGTACCTTGGGCGGAGCTCCATGTCAATCTCCTCAGCACGCCCGAACTGTCTGGCATGCGCCGGCCTGTCACGAACGCCAGCAGGTCGTCGTCTTTTTTCCGCTCGATGTCTCTGGTAGCCTCGCTGCCTGCTCTGAAGACCTCATCATCTTCTCGCTCACCAATTTCCTGTCCGAGGTGGTGCACATTTTGCTCCACCGTGAGGCCCTGCTCGGGCACGTAATGTAATTTGGCTCGTAGGTCCCAACGTAGCTCTTCCAGTCGTCGGTCTGTGCACTGGGTCTCCGAAAACCAAGAGTTGCGCCGCCATCTAATTACATGTTGCTTCCACAATCTGGACCTGTCCCGACCTGGCCAGGACGGTGGTGGCCTGGTGTTTTGCTTCTCGTTCCAGCCTCCGCTCCAGGAGGCCCAACCACCTGGTTACCAAAAGCTGCCTTGCCATCGGTTCCACGGTGGGACGTCGGTCTGCTCAGCACCCTTGTCTCGGCACTGGGCTCTTATCGACGGCGGCGTGCAGCTATCGTCTCCCGCTGATGTTGGAACCTGGTCGCGCGCCTCTAACGTCCAGATCTCCGCCGCTAACGTACAGACCTGCTCCGTCCAGCCACCCGCTGTCCGCGTCGAGGCCCACGGGCAATATACCAAATGTAAGATGGCGCTGGGGGTTCTGTTGTCTGATCCTTCAGCTCTGGTGCAACCTGTGTTGGAGGAGGGCACCACGGTACTGGTCGTGAAGCTGCTGCTGCTGCTGGTGGGTTGCTCTGGTCACCCCTCAGCAGCTCGACCACTCGACTAGCTATCGAATCGAGGTCTTGCTTCGAAAGTCCTTCTGACATGAGTTCCTGCCGTCTATGTCACACTTCGCACCCCTGTCGTCCGTCCGATCCCCGTAGGTCCGTGGATCGCTTGGCCCGCTAGCTGCACCCAGCAACGCCTGGTGTTGCTGCAGCCTGCGGCCCTGAACCCCGCTCCACTGCCACTGTTGGCACGCGGGGGTCGGGCGGACAATCGCGAAGCCTTGCACGATCTGCTGTTCACTGTTAGTCAGAAAGCCTTGAGCCATATCAGCAATGGTAAAACAAGACACATACGCAAGTGCGCAAGGCCACATTGCAAGTGTAAGCAACACAGGCAGGCAGGGAGAGTACGCAGGAACGTGTGCCAACACCCTCGACCTCCTCACACTCCTCTACATCCTCCTCCTCCTCCTCCTCCTCCTCCTCCTCCTCCTCCTCCTCCTCCTCTGTTGTCGCCTCGATGAGGAAGACCATTCGAAATATTTGCAAGCCCTTGCCGAAAACGGCAAGTTATTGTATCGTGGAGGTGGAAGCTACGTCGTGTAAGCTATGTGGTGTGAGCTGGAGTGGAGTAAGTAATGAGGTGTGAGCTGGAGTTGTGTATTGTGTAGGCTGTGCGGTGTAAGCTATGCGATGTGAGCTGGATGTGTGTATGCTACGTGATGCGAGTAGGAGGTGAAGTATATGCGGTGTGAGCCAGGTTGTGTAACAGCTATCCTGTGTAAGTACGTCGTGAGAGCTATGCGGTGAAGGCTGGAGTTGTGTAAACTGTGCATGTGGGGTAAACTACGTGGTGTAAGTTACGTGGCCACCAGGCGCCCACGAATGGGCACGGGCGCGAACGTGGCCAATCTCGGCCGCCCCACCCAGCGCACGGGGCACCCGCGAGTCGCCCAATTGTGGGCACGGGCGCGAACGTGGCAGAACCCTGGCCGACCCACCCAGAGCACGCGGCGCCCACCAGGCGCTCATGAGCGGGCACGCGCGCGGACGTGGCGAAACCTCGGCCGGCCCAGCCAGCGCAAGAGCCGCCCGTGAGGAGCCCAAGAGCAGGCACGGGCGCGAACGTGGCGAAACCTCGGCTGACCCACCCAGCGCACGGGGCGCCCACGATGCACACACAAGCGGGCACGGGCGCAACCGTGGCGAAACCTCGGCCGACCCGTCCAATCACTTAGAACACACAAGTAAAGAACCCCTATGTGCAAGCACTGTTTTGGGAATCTCATCTGGATGAACCATCCAGATTATGTGCGCGAATTCACGTCATGCTTGGTAAGATCCACCGGCAAACTTACAGCCAGCGCTAGCCTCATCGGAGAGAGTGTAGACGACTTCGGCGCAGCCTCCATCACGCCGCAGGCATAGGTTGCAGAGGTCCCACTAACAGGAAAGCCGAGCACTTGCGGAGAACTCGCATATGACTCAAGCGACGACCTCCCGAACAAGTTGGGGTAAGGTTCCACGGTCGACATTAGCAGCGGCCTCTGGGGCATTCACCCTCGATGACTTGCTATCCCTCCTCCCTCCGAGAGCACAAATCCAGTGTCCGGCGCAACGACTTCTGATAGGGGCCCACGGCGCTGTACAAGCAGAGTCTTGAACGCACCCTCAGAAAGAGCATTGTGGCAGCTCTGGGTGCCCCAGAGGTCTCTACCAAGATAACATTGCCAAGTGAACGAGAAGGCCAGACAATCTGTGTCACTCAGAAGCCTAGACCGTCGGGCCAAGCGAGAAAGACGAGCGGAAACACGCCCTGATCGGTTGGATTCACTAGAACCCCGCGCGCGCTTCGCGCGCTTCAGCTTCTAGCAAGCCGCAGCCCTTGACAAGCTCACGAATACAAGGAATAGTCACCCACAAATGGCTTGAGCAGGAGTTGAATTAGCAACGGGCGCGCGTACAGAGCAGAAACGATCTACCGACAAGGACACGTCAATACAATTCCATGCGAAGCCATGCAAACCAGGGAAAGGAATGCAGTCAATGCAATGGCAGTCCTGTGCAATGCAGTGCCATGGACACCAGATGCAGTGGCAATGCAACGCAAAGCATTGCAGGAGCAAGGGAGCAAAGCACATGCCAGGCAATTCGGCACAGTACAGCTGAAGGCAAAACAATGAAATTTGACCCAATGCAATGTGATTACCAAAGCAATGTAAATACAAATGCGATGCAAGCCAATGCACTTTCATACAATGCAATGCCATGCAATCCCATGTAAGGAACAGGACAGATCCGAGGGACCTTGGGAACTCAGAGAATCCAGAGACGGGAAATCTAAGAGAAGATCCTAAGGAACCGGGGCAGGGGGTCGCAAGTCCAACCGGGCATCTTTCGCAAAATAAGGGAGGCGGGAGAGGAACGAGGAGGGAAGAGGCAGAAAACTGAAGCGTGTATGCAGGCGGAAAAGGGATGAGGGAAGACTAGGGCATGGGAAGGGTGGAGGGAGGAAAAACTGAAAGGACGGAAGGTGAATCGCATACTAGCGCTTCTCCGCAGATTTCGGTCACACCCTTCACACGGATCGTCCCGTCCCTCCCGAGGAGCGCCACCTACAGCCCCAGACAAAGGCAAGGTTCACATGGCGTTCCCCCGCCAATTTGGGCACGCCCCTCACACGGATCGTGCATCGGAGCCACAAACAGGATTTCAACAGCGTCCCCTCGCCATTTCGGCACATCCTTCGCGCGGATCGTGCCGCACACAGAGTTTCACGTGCGGCTCAAGACGATGGACTCGCAAAGCGTGACCCCGCCCAGTTCGACACGCCCCTCACTCGGACCGGGCCCCACGGGCAGCTCTACCGACAGCCCCAGAGACAGGGTTCGCGTTCCGCCACCCCGCCCATGTTGGCACACCCCTCACACGGATCCCGCCCCACCAGGAAGCTTTTGTTGCATGACGTCCCCTCGCCGAATTGGCACACACACCTCACACAGATCGTGCCTCACAAGGAACTCCAGAGAGAAGTCTCACATGCCGCTCTGGGCCGTGGAGGGGGCTCTTGGAGCCGTCGGGAGGGGCCTTGAACGATCGGAGCGTGGGAACACATCTACAAGCAGAGTCGATCCAGTCGGCGCGAACCAGCCAGCACACTCTGAGTCTGACCAAGAGGGATATTCGGAGGAAGAGGGAGATGTTGATGAGGACTCCTTCCTCCTCCTCCTCCTCCTCCTCCTCCTCCTCCTCCTCCTCCTCCTCCTCCTCATCATCATCATCATCATCATCATCATCATCATCTCCACGCCTTTCCTTCCATTCCATTCCATTACATTCCTCCTTCTCCTCTAGCCCCCAATGCCCCTCTGGCCCGGTTCTTGGGTACCGTCCCCTTAGCATCCTCTCGTACTCGTCCACCCCGTCCCTGATCTCCTACTGTTCATGCCTCTTCTCCTCCTACTCGTCCTCCGCCTCCTAATCCTCCTCCTCCTCCTCCTCGTCCTCCTTTTCCTCCTCCTCCTCCTCCTCCCCTCCTCACCTTCTCCTCCTCATCATCCTTCCTCCTCCAAATCCTCCTTCTCCTCTCCCTCTGGTCCTCCCTCTCCTTCTCCGCCTCCACCTCAACCTCCTCCAACTCCACCTCCTCCTCCACTTCCGCCTACTACTACCTCATGTACTGCAACGATCACTACTGTTACTGCTTCTGCTACTGTTACTGGCATTGTTGTTGTCACGACTGATGATACTAGTAATCGATTGTTTGGTGGCAAATTTGTTGGTAGACGCAGCAGCCTAGGCCTCATGCGATAAAGGCGATGGCGAATATGGCCTTGTACTATAACCACTATCATCACATTCTGACCTCACTAAGTGGTCCTTCCCCACAAGTCCTTGACACAGACACCTTCCTAAATAATTATGAATGATAATTCCTGGATGCGGAATCCCGTCGGGCGAATCCCGAACACTCAACCCAACTGTTGAACCCCTGTGACAACAAATCCTGGAGAAACCATCCTTGGTACAGAATCGTCACATGATGCTCTTTTTTTACCATACCCTTATAACAAACCGTGTGAACTAACCCTTGGCCATGATTCATTACTAAGGCGTCCGTGCTAAGCAATGCTTGCACAAGGAATCCGTACACATGAATCTTCTTACAAGGAGACCAACATAAACAATATTTACTAAGGAATCGTTGGTAAAGAGTCCGTGCTACGCGAATGAAGCGCTCGTACGATGCAACCCTCACTCAGGAATACTTATTGAGAACACCTTGACGACTAACCCTGACTCAAGGAATAAATACGGAGGAAACCTTGATACAAAACCCTCACTAAAACATCTGAATGAGGAATCCTGGGCCAGGAATCCTTGCTGACATATCCTGCATAGAGAACCCTGACTGTAGAACCTTTACAACTAATCCCTCATGAGGAACTCTTAGGACGGATTCCGTACTGACAATCATGAATCGGGATTCCCTCCTGTAGAAAAGCGTGCGCAACACGTCGAAACCAAACCTTCTGCAAACGGAATGCAAAACATGAAACCTGTGCGCATTCATAGTGGTTCCCCGCATCAGTCCCCATGGGAGGCCCAACAGATGGTTTGACAAAATTGACGACGCGTCCCCCCTTCAGACGCACATAATGTACGGTGAGGGCTTCGCTTTCCTCATTCGCCCCCCCTGCTCCCCACCAAGTCACCCAAGTTCGCCAGCCGAAACTTCAAAACCAATGACCATACCTAAAAACATAAAACCCGAGGTTCCCACATATGCAACAACAAAACAACACGCGTTTCGCAACTTAATCGGCGTGGGGGTCGTCGGCGTGGGAATCCACAGTAGGTGCAAACTATTGAACAATCACACACATGTCAACCACCCACACAATCATTCCTGGGAGGGTTCCAACAACAAACGATGATTCCGCAACTCAGTCGGCGCGGAGATCGTCGGCCTGGGAATCAACAATAATTGCAAACCCGAGAGAACCCACAACGACATAAATGACACCATATAGATTGCGCAACATCGATTGCACAGCATGGACTGCGCATTATATCCGCCACCGCGCCGCTGGGCACAAAGCGGGCGTGCCATCAGGTACCGTGCCTAATCCCTTAAGCGCTCCTGAAAAGTCTTTAAGAAGGCAGAGGCCCCAATTCTCAAATCTTCCGGAATTTCTCGCGCGACCCCCAGAGGCTTCTCGCGTCTTGTCGCGCGACTCGTTCAAACCCAAAGGGGGGCCGAAGTCTGGCCGAAAAGGCCCCGAGAGGCCCCAGGGCAGTCCGCGAGGGCCCGGATCGCAAAACGATCGCACCAAGACGCCCAAGATGTGATAGTCCCAAAACAGCCCAAGATGCCTCCGACACGTCACAGGGAAGCCCCAAGAGCTTTCTCAAGAGCGAGAGGCCAACATCATTGATTTTCCATACATTGTCCAATGATTTTGGTTACTCGACGTTTCGAATTCCCGGCGGCACAAGGGCCTGCCGGGGCCGCCCCAACAGCCCAAGAGGCCCCCAGGAAGGCTCCAACACAGCCCAAGAGAGCTGCAAGATGGCCCCAACGGCGCCCAAGGGGTCGGAAGAGGGCCCAAAAAACTCAAAAACAGATCCAAAAGGGGAAAAACGAAACGAAAATTTGAGTCCCGAGAAACCCCCAGGAGGCCCCAAGGAGGCTCCAAGAGGCCCCCAGGAGGCTCCAAGAGACCCCCAAGAGACCCCCAAGAGACCCCAAGGCACCCCAAGAAACACCCAAACGGCCCCCAACAGGTTTCGAAACATTCCCACGGAAACCTCCCGCGACATCCCAACGAACATCCTGGAAGCCCACGACCCACAACACAGGCGCGGTGTCGGGATGAGCCGAAAGCCATGGCAGATTGCACTACCGCTTAGATTGCACAATGTACCTAGCACAACATGTATTATTCGAGATTCTTAACAACATTCAAAATGCACCACCGCCCCGAAGCCGGGAGTATCCCCCCGTGTGGATATGCAACTTACATGTGTTCCTGCACAATCGCCCACTCTAGATATGAACTCCTAGCAATCACTCTGGCCAGGCTCGACCCCCCGCTATCCTCTGCAGCAAATACGATGCGCGCGCACTAGTTCATAAAAGATTATAGATGCCTATCGCAACACATGCGACAACATGCGCACGCGCTCGTCGTCGCGCGCGCATGCCGCAATCTCTGGGGAACACACGCGTCCAGTTTCATAAGGCTTTCGACACCGAGTGCCCCGAAAACACTTTCAAAACAACAACACATTATTTTTCGACTTCAGTCTTCAAAGCACGTCTGCGCGAACGTTCTTGCTATTTTACAATGAACGTAAACTGTTTCCAACATGTTCATCAAGTTCGAGCCAGCGAACCTCTCGCGAGCGCATGTCGAAATCTGTCGAACGCATTTGCGCGCATGCTTTTCTTTTTGTTGGAGGGGGCACGACTCCTGTCGGATAAGCCCACGCGGGCCACTCGCGCGCGTGGGCCGAGAGCACACGCCGAAATCCTCACAAAAACTTCATCGCCGACGCGTGGGCGCCATCATCGTACGTTATCAGCGTGATCAGCATCGTCGCCGACCGTCGCCATCGTCATCAACGTCGCCGCCATCGCTGCCATCATCGTCTTTTCAGCCGTTGTCGGCAACGCCATGATGCCGCGCCCGCCCAAGCCACCGACTCGCACTGACGCGCCCGCGCGTCAGCGCGGCCTGTGATGCGCGCCAAGAAGGCCCCAGCGGTCAGCGCCGCCGCGGCCGCGCGGGTCGCGCCCGAGCAGCTGGCTACTCTGCGCGCGAGCCTGCGCGGGCTAGCGCGGCCGCAGAGATGCGCCAGCGCCAGGCAGGCATCGCGATCGCCGCCACGCGGACTTGGCGCGCCAAATTGCGGGTGGGTGGCTTCAATTTCACCACGTAGAAAAAGTAGCCGGATCCACCAGCCCCGGGGGTTAATGGGCTACCTGCTCGCCATCGCCCACCCAAAATCCGCCGATCTGGCGCGTGAGTTCCTGAGCGCGCGGGCTCGAGCTCGCTCGGGCTTCGCTCTCAAATTGGGGGGGGGGCATTTCCGACGCCGTTCAATGCCCGGGCGCCCGGGGGGGGGTCGCTCTGCCCCGAGGGCCTACCCTGCACGAATTAGCCATGCAGATCCTTAATCCCACCAGCCCTCTGGGCGCAGGTGGTCTAGGGCGCTTCCATTTCCAGCCGCTTTCCTCCCCCTGCTCTGGGGGGTTCGCCCCCCCCATCCATGCGTTTGGGCGGGGGGGGGGGCCCGACCTGCGGCGGCGTCTACGACGGCGCAAGATGGCTCCAAGAGGTCCTCAGAGAGCACGAGATGGCCTCCAAGATGGCCCAAGATAGCGGTGGATGGCTCAGGCTAGCCTCCGACGCGCACCCGAGAAGCCTCAAGACGGCCCCGAGACGGTTCCAAGCGCTGTCCGAGGCCTCCTTGGCCCCCACAGTAGGCCACTTGTTTCCAACAAAAACCTTTTCGCTCCCGACAGGCGCTCGGGGCCTCAACGCGGCCCCGAGACGGCCCGAGATAGCCCCGCGAGGGGCCCCAGAGGGGCCCGAGAGGGCCCCAAGACGGCCCCAAGAGCGCCCAAGAGCGCTCCAAGAGCGGGCCAAGAGGGCCCCAAGACGGCCCTTTCGAGCCACCGAGTGGGCGATGGGAATTAAAACCCCCCATCTTTCTGATCAACGCGGCCTAAGACGGCCCCAAAGAGGCCTCCCAGACCACCCCAAAGAGCCCCGAGAGAGCACCCAGACCCCCACACACACACACACACACACACACACACACACACACACACACACACACACACACACACACACACACACACACACACACACACACACACACACACACACACACACACACACACACACACACACACACGAGCCCCAAGAGGGCCCCAAGACGCCCCAAAAGAGCACCAAGAAGGCCCTGAGAGGACCCCAGGAGAGCCCTCAGAAGAGCCCCGGGAGGCCCCAAGAGGGGCCCAAGAGAACCCCAAGAAAGCCCCAATATGCCTCCAAGTTTCGAAACGTACGCACATTTAAAATACAAATCAGCGCAACAGCCATTGCGAGTCATCGAAACACCCCTCGCCCCTCATCGAGGCACCATAGTAGTGGCTTGCACTGATTTCCATCTAAAACTTAAATGCGGGAAGCTATGCGCGATCCTTGTTCCCCGAAGACGGCTGCGCGACTGCATTCGCCCCGCCGCCCCTGATTCACCAACTCCCCTGGCGATCGCTTCTGGATGGGCTGGCGGGGAATTAGCTCGCGCAGCCCCTGCGTCCTTGATTAGCGACGAAATCCTTCTCCAGGATGTGACTAATTCGGGTGCGAAGCTGCCGGCGTCGCTCACCGCGGACACGTCGCCCCCCTGCGCAGGGGGGGCGCGACAACGGACAAGCGCACAACATATCCCGGATCCGAAACCGTTTGGGCCCAAGTTGTGCTTTGCACATGTGGCCGATCGGGCGAAGAGCACCGCTGCGGTTGAGAACGCGGAGAACAAGGTGAAGTCTTGCAAGGCGGAAATCATGCAGATGGGAACTTGCCCGTCCATCATGGGCGATCTCGTCGCCAACCGCACGGGGCATCTGGGCAATATCTCCCAGCGCGCTTGCCGGATTACTGAGCCTCCACTGCGAGGGGCGCTCGGCAGAAAGCTCGGCATCGCCGGGGGCGACGCCAACGCGTGCGCGAGACAGCTGTCGGATGCCCTCTTCGCGCGCCCTCCTGAAGTGGAGAACGGCCGCGGACGGGCCAGAGTTGCGCCCCGCGGCGAAGCGCATCGGCGAGATTGGAAGGCCGGGGCCAAGCAGCAATAATATCTCGACGACGAGGGCCCCATAGCAGGAGCAGATCCCACGCGAGACCTGCGAGCGCCCCTGCCTCGGCCAGCGGGCCCGCGACGAGCCCGGGGGCCATCTGCGAGGCGCGCCGCGCGAAGGCCCCCGCGGGCGCCCCGCTGAACAGGGGGGCGAGGATCTCGGCGCCGCGCGGCAGTGACCCCATCAGCGTCGCGTCTTCGCCAGGCGGTTCCGCCGCTGCTGCCGCCGCCCCCGCGGAGAACCAGCGCGAGAAGTGCGGCAAGGAGGAGGGCGACGTGGAGATCTTCGCCGTCGACCACGGGCGCGCGCCCCTGACGGGGCAAAGCGGCGCGGCGACCACGGGGCGCAAGTTGACGCCGGGGCCCGAAGGCGCGCGCGCGGCCAGGGCGCGCGGCGGCGACGAGGAAACGGAAGTGCCGAATGCTACGTGCGAGACGTGGCTCAAGGAGAAGCCGCCGAGCCATGGCGCGCCGCTCAAGGGGCCCGCGGCCGCGAAGACGCTCGCGGGGACGCGGCGCGAGGAGGGGCGCGCCCTTTCCGAGCGGGGAGACAACGATGGGGGGTGGGTAGCTCGAGCCCGACGCGGTCGTGGACCTCGAGACCCCCGCGGCCGTGCCAACGCCGGCCACGACGACGCCCCCGGAGAGGAAATACGTCGCGATCTGGTACAAGAGGGACTCATGCAGCGCCGCGCAGGTGCCCTTCGACAGGCAGCACCAGGCGTGCGCCATCGGGAAGAATGCTGACTCCTAGAGCAAGGCGAAGAATATCAAGGCGGCGGAGATGCTCGTGCGATTGCTCCACGATGAGAAAATTTGCCCGCGCTAATTTCCGCCAACATATGGCGCGCGACGTGACAGAACGTGACGGGACATGACAGAACAAACGGTTCCCCTGCTATCAGAAATGCACGGTGGCCCCATCCGGCGGGGCGCGCGTCTCCGCGGGTTCAACCGCGCCCTCTGCAAGCGGAAGGGCAGCGGGCCCCTGGGGCCCCTTGCGAGGCGATGATTTCGCGCGGCGCACGTGCAAAGGCTCGGACAGGAGCGACGCCAGCGCCGTTCCTGCGCGGCGGTTGGCGCGGCGGACCGACTGCAAGCAAGCTGTTTTCGGGGGCGGCACTTGCGCGGGCATATGCATTCGCACGCTCGCGCATTACATGCGCATTTCGACGGCGGCGGGCGGCGACGAGCGAGCGCTGGCGACGGCGACGGCGACCGTTGCGCGCGGACAGCCGCGCGCGCGCATTCCGGCGTGCACGCAGGCGCAAATCATACCACTCAACGTCGAAATAGGCATAAACATAATTACTTGTATAGGTACATATATTTATATATATATATATATATATATACATCTATACGTGCGCACATATGTTTTCAACGCAGCTTGCAGTCGACAACTTGTTCCGTTTGCCAAGTTCGTTCAAAAGATTTGCTCGGTTCGCTTTTCGACGGAAGCGTTGCGACAGCTTGCCCCGCCCTCATGCGTGGGTGGGGTCGTGTGTGCGTGTGTGTGCGTGTGTGTGTGCGTGCGTGCGTGCATGCGTGCGTGCGTGTGCGTGCGTGTGCGTGTGCGCGTGCGCGCGTGCGTGCGCGTGTCTGCGTGCGCGTGCGCGCGTGCGCGCGTGCGCGTGTGCGTGCGTGCGTGCGTGCGTGCGCGCGTGCGTGCGTGCGTGCGCGCGTGCGTGCGTGCGTGCGCGCGCGCGCTCGTGCGTGTGTGTGGTGTGTGTGTGTGGTGTGTGTGGTGTGTGTGCGTGTGTGT
>CAUYUJ010004595.1:0-25000 GCA_963575745.1 Prorocentrum cordatum | reverse complement strand
CCTGCGCAGGAGAGCAGCGCCTAGGCGGTGGGGGGGCACCAAAGAGCGCGAGGAGCAGGAGATCGCAAAGCACGGGCGCGTCCTCGCGCCCCTCAGACCCATGCCAGCGGGGCCCGAGACTGGCCCGATGCGAACACTCATCGCGCACTTCGACGTCGAGACGATTCCCTCGCGCGCCCCGGGCGACTCTGCGTTCCCGAGATTCCCGAAGCCAGCGCCGAAGAGCGCGCCAGCGATGCCGCCGCCGTCGCCGAAGCCGCAGCCTCGCCCGCCAGCCAATCCACCGCCCAACGACGTCCTACTCGCACGCGCATAGGAGGGCCACGGGCCCAAGACTGCCCCCATATCTCAGGCATGTTGGAAGCGCTAAGGCAAGCAGCGGCGCCGCCCACGGCGTCGCAGGCGGCGCAGGAGGCCCCGCAGCGGCTGCAGCGCGCGGGGGCGATCCAGCAACAGTCGCAGCAGCCAGTGATCGTGATGCCGCAATTGCCGTCGTGGCAGGCGTGGCCCCAGATGCCCACGGCGCACTTGCAGCCGCTGCCGCCCCCAATCCGCAGCAGCCGCCGCTCCCGCCGCCGAGCGCGCCGCTCCCGACAGGGCCCCGGCAGGCCACTGCAGCGAAGACGCAGCGACCCCCCCTCCCTCCGCAGCCGCCCGTCGTTGCAGCCGCAGCCGCAGAGGCAGCCGCGGCGCCGGCCACAGCGCCAGCAGGAGGGGGGGCCGCGCGCTCGCCAGCAGCAGGCACCCATCAGCCCGACCCAGACGCCCAGCCTCGTCGAGGGAGGTGGGAAAAGGAGAGCATGAGCCCAGCTCGCCGTGGACGCCCGTCGACGCGACCGCGCAGCCCAGAGGCCCGCCTGCAGCGATGCTGGAGGGGGCGACTGCAGACGACGATTCCGATTCCGTGTGCGAGGCGCTCTCCACGCAGCCCCCTAATGCGCAGGCGCACAAGGCAATGTGCAGAAAGCATGGGGGCGCCGCCAGCAGCAGCGCCAGCTGCGCGGAAGCGCCTGCGGAGCCAGACCCCCCGCCACTGGGCACCGCCGCCGCCGATTCGAGCCGCTGGCGGCGGCAGCAGTAGCAACAGCAGCGGCAGCAGCAGGCCCCCCGCCCACGGAGCCGCGCGCGCCCGAGACGGCAGCGCCGCGCATGCGCCAGCATGAGATCACGACGAAACGCAAGGGGGGGCCCGCCGAGGATGGCCGCGCCGATGCAGCGGGGGCCGATGCAGAAGCCGCCCCCCGACCAGACGAACCCAGAGCTCGGCGCGCGAGCCCCGAGGGCGCCAGAGAGAAGGGGGGCCCAAGGGGCAGCGCCAGCTGCTGCAGGAGCACAACAGCCAGCGCGCGAGGCAGCAGCCCCGGGGGCAATGCAGAAGGGCACGGGCGCGGTCGCTGCAGGAGCAGAGCAGGGCGACAAGGGCGAAGGCAAGAAACGCCGGCCCGATGGGGGGGGGGCGCCCGCGAGCCCAGCGACAAAAAGAAGAAGCCCGACGGCGACGGCAACGGCGGCGGCGCGGCCCAGGCAACAGGGCGCCGACAGGGATGGCCACGAGGCATAAGGGCAGCTGAGCAGCGCGTCCTGCAGAGCCGCACGCGCGCCAAGCAAGGTGGCCGCTTGTCGCGCTTCCTGAAAGAACATCGTCATTCGTCGCGCCCGCCCCCCGCCGAGGAGGGCGTGTCTCGAGGGGGGCAGGGGGGGTGCAGGTGCAGGGGGAGGATGGGCGCATGGCCCATCGCAGCGCCCCCGCGTTCTGAAGCGATGCTATATAGCATTTGGAATGTATTCATTATGTTTAGATCATGCGCATAGCAATCATCAGTATTGATGCGGTTCATGCCACGGAGACGGAACGCGATGAATCCCACTTGCGCGCGCAACGCGCATGCTCGACGCGCGCCGCGCGCAACGCGCGCGCAGCGCGCGTGGGCGGCGGCGCCCGCGGTGGCGGATGCCTGAAATGCGTCGCAATAGAGCGCGCGCATAGCACGCGCATGAATCTCCCCCCGAGTGAACGCCTCGAGCAATTGCAACTGGCGCGCCGCCCAACCGTCAAGCAGGAGGTGCTTGCGCTGTTCAAGTATCCCGAGCAATATTTGTATACTAGTTCGCTGCGCCTATCAAATTCACAATATGGTTCCTGCAAGCCGCAGATTTTTGCTTTCGCAGAAAATCCGCGGCGCTCGCTGACTTTTCTTGAGCGGTCACATATCCGAAGACCGAAATCGGCGCGCGCATTCCGTCTGGCGCTAAAACGCCATCAAATCACCCCCCGCCCCGCCGCGCAGGAGGGCGCCAGAGAAGGAGGGCGCAGGAGGGAGAGAATGACGGGGGGAGAAAAAAAGGATGAGGATCCACATCTTGCCATTTTGGCATTGTTTTGGCATTCGATCGCAGACCTCGACGACGTTAAACGCTGCGGCCTTTTCGGCTCCAGCACTTCAGATGTCTAGCTTTCCTGATCGGATGCCCTCCGCGCTGATCATGCGAGCGGCGATGCATTCGCAATTCGTCGCCCTTCTGGCGCGCGTGCCGCGCTGCCTGCCAGCGGCTGTCACGGGCGTCGCCGTCGTCGTTTGCGCCCCCAAGAAGCAGTGCAAGTTCGCCGCCCTCAACCGCGGGGGGCTGAATCGGACGCCCACTTCCTTGCGGCGCCAGAGCAGCAACGCATGTGGCGACGATGGCAAAAGGAAGGCCGCCAAGGAATGCCGGGCGCAGTGGAACGAGCTTGCGAACCAAGAGGGTTTATATGTATATACACATATATATGTATATATATATATATATATATATATATATATATATAAAAAACGCACCTTGAAATTGCGGGGGGAAGCGCACGCGGCAAGGCTGCAGATAACTTCACGTTCGCCGTGCACTTCGAACAGTCATGTGACCGCGTTCAAGAGGATGAGTTTTCGAGCAAGGACAGGTGGAACCGAACTCTATGCACCGACGCCTTTGTCTGGCCTCACACTGAATCTCGCACAGGAAAGCGAATCCTGGTGCACGCGGGATCCTGGCGCATCCATTCTTCGTTGCTTCCCCGGGAAAACGGGGAAACAGCATGTGCCGCGCCACCCCGGCGTCGCCCCCGACGCTCCAAAAAAATCATGGGATTGAAAAGCCGCTCGCCACTGGCGATGCACATGCTCCAGTTTCCGAACGGGTGCCTTATCCCGGCACAGATTCTCAAGCTGTTTCGGCCGCGCAATCTTTGATTTCGGCGCGCGCAAGGAAGCGATCGCATGCGCCGTCGACTCGCCTGAAGAGAACGCGAAAGAGTTCGACGCCAAGGAGGAGCACCCACCCGCAACCCATGACACGAATGAGGAGTTGACCAAGCATTTCAGCGCCGAGGATGAAGGGCGCAAGAAGACCTGGACGCAGAAGCAATTCAAGAAGACCTCTGGCGGCGCAAATGTGAAGAGCGGCTCGCACCTCGCGGGCGCGCGCGACGCAACGGGCGCGCCATCCGGACTGTCAGCCTCGCCGTCCGGGTCGAAAGTTGGGGTCGAGGAGCGCCCGCTGATCCGCGAAGTCAAGGGGGCGGCGAATAATCTCATGACCGAAAGGGGGGAAAGACCATCGCCCCCGCCCCCCCGCCCCGCCGCCCCCTGGGCCAGACGCGGCAGCAGGGGGCGGCGGGAGGGGGGGGGGGTCGGGCGACTCGTTTTCCATCGCTCCCGGAATAAATTATTTGGGCCGCATGGGCCCCAGATGTCACTGCGCGAGCGCAAGAGCCAGCCGGCGGAGAAGAGCAAGGTTTCCAAGGGGGACAAGAAGAGGAAGACGCGGTCGAATTACTCGCAGGATATCGAGGGCAGCATCAATGTCCCGGGCAACTTCGCGGACGAGCGCCAGTGCAATATCGCCGCGGCAAAGCAGGCGCGCACCGCGGGCGCGAAGGAGCTGCCCGCTCTCCAGAGGCAGCTTGCCGACGCGAAGGAAATGCTTTAACGCCACCTGACAGGGTCGCGATCTTCGAGCACGCGCGAGGCTCTGGCACGCGCAGATAGGACGGGCGAAGGGGAAGAAAGGGAGGAAAAGGGGGACGAGGCGGAGGAACATCAAGACAACGATGATAGATCAAGGAGGTGTTGTCCATATACGTGTTGCTACATATCCTGGTGGCCCTCGCTGGCTTTCCTGATGCAGCCGCATGCCTGAGCGGCGAGATAGCTGTCGCTGCGCTCTTGAAGAAATAATGCAATCGCATCATCGTTTGCCCCCCCCGTGCGGGAGGGCCGCCGATGTCGACCCGTCGTCCGCGATGTCTTCCGCGGTGGCTTTGTGGCTCGAGGTCACCTGATTTTCCAGGGTCAGAAATGCTCGGCAAACGCAAGCGTCATCATGATGCTGCGTCTCCTCTTCATGGCAAGAGATTGAAGGCAAACGTGGGCGCGCTGGTGACGACCAACGCGCTCGCCCACCCACAGGCCCAGTCGCTCCTGGGCGGCGCCCGCGCGGGAGGCCACCGGGGAGTGGGCGACTTGGCCGGCCGCCGAGGAGCGGGCCAGGAGGACGCCCTCGCGCGGGCAAACGTCGGCGGCAATGGATCCAGGAGGCCGCGGAGGCAAATTCGTCGAAGCCGTTTGTGGCCCACGACGTACTTCGCAGAGGTCCGCCGTTGGGGCGAGAGGCGCAGCTGCGAGCAGAAGGAGCGGGCCGCCTTCGGCTTGCCGCGCGAATACTTTGCCCGACTAGCGCAATGCGTCGCGCTGGAAAAGCTGAGGGCGCCAGCGGCCTGGATAAAGTCGGAAAGAGTCACGTGCAACGCTGCCTCTCGGCAATGCAGGTCGGTCGATGATTCGCTCGAGTCTGCGGGCCGACGGCGCCCCAAATTCGCCAAATCCGCCCGAAAAGATGGCAGCGCAAAAGCTACGCATGCCCATCGTTGGGCCGAAGAAAGCTTCCATGGGCGCGGACGCGCGGCGTGGCATTTTCAATGCGATACCTGAAAGATCTCTGCCCGCGGCTGCAAGTAAATGCCCCGCAGCCCGCCGCGACGGCAGAGGTCGGTTTAAGTCTGACTTTGGCAGGGGCAAGAAGGCAGGCGCTGATCTGGGCTGCAGGTCTGCGCCGGCGCAGACGCGCGCAGATCGGGGGCGCTGGAAACAAATGCTCAGGGTCCCGCAATTCAACGAGAAGGCTGCCGGCGGTGCAGCGCGACGCCGCGGCAAGCCCCTTCATTGCCCAATCTCTGTCTCCAGCGACCCCCCCCCGCACCCCGTCGCCCGCGCAGGTCTACCGGCCAGAGCGCGTCGGCAGCGCGGAACTGCGGCGGTGCAACAAGGCGCGCGGAGACGCAGCTGATCACACACTTAACGGAACAAGGTGTTACTATATCGCCAGCGACGTCAATCCCGTGGGCGAACCAGTCGGCCTGGAGAAGCGATTGGTCACGCGCAGTTGATCTGGGCGCGGCTGCAGGTTGGCTGGGGCAAATTTCGTCAGATTCGTACAATTGAACAATTGTCTGGCCCCGCGCGCGACGAACAGTGCAATGCGTAGCGGGGCGCTTGGTGCGAGCGGACACCAGAAGCGGATCGAATCCACTCCTTGACCAAGAAGGCCATCATACACAGAAAAACACTGCGCCTTTCGGGGCAAGCTGCTGTCATCGGACACACGGCGCACTATGGGGGCGCGCTCGCCGACGAGCTGCGCGGCCCGAGTGTCGCCGGGGAGGCGGCGATGAGACGCGATGTGTTTCATTTGTCTCAGCGTTGCCTTTGCCTGCGGAATGGAAGCATGCAAGGGGGAATTACGCGTGGCCAGTCGATCGAGTTCAGCCTGCAATGCGCCGCCCTGCGCGGCATGCGCCCTGCCGAAGATCCATCAAATGCTCGAGATGGGCTTGGAAGCCAAGCGGGGGCATCGGCCCGAGACGCGCTGGACTTGTAGAGACAAGGACTTCGGAAGCGCGGGCGCTCGCTTCGCCGAGCGTCGCGGCAGCGTGCTCGCGCCCCGAGGATTCAACGGAGGGGCGCATCGATCTGCCTCGGGCGCCCCCCCTCGCCGCCCCCCCCCCCCCCGCGCCGTCCGAATTCCAATCGCTCCGTTCGCCCTTTCTCTGCGCACATTTGCCGCGGCCGTTTTTGGCCCACAGGTTTCCTTTGCAAGCTGCCTGCGAATTCGCTATTGCACAGATGGCTGCCCAGGGCGCTCGACGCGCCGCGCGCGGCCCCATCGGCGCCGCGGGCAACGTGGGGCCCCGGCGCTCCGCGCAGCTGCAGGGCGGTTCCCGGCGGCATCGCCGCCGCCAGCAGTGCGTCCATGATTGCTGTCTGAGCCGCATTGCGGAGCTGCGGGGCGTCGACGCGCCCGCGGCCGACAGGGCGGTTGCGGCGGAGGCGCGCGCGGCCCAGGGCGGCGAGAAGGACGGGCGGGCGAATCAGCGGCGACGGCTTTGCTGAGCGAAGACCCGCGCCGCGCGCGCGCCCAGAATCGGGGGCGCGCCTGCCCTTGCGCTGTCCGCGCCCGCTGAGGCAACAAATCGCGGCGAGGGGGGCCGACGTCTCCTGTCGAGGAGACGCCGCGTGGCAGGAGGGGGGGGGGGGGGGGGCGTAGAGGCGGGGGGGAGGGTGGGGCGGAATAGCGCGACATGATCATGAAATTGACATAAAATCAACATCGAAATCGCAGGTGCCTCTGTTCCTTTATTAGAATATATAAGTTATTGAAACATATAACTCTGTATACCTTAACTACATATGATAGCTAACTAGAGCAGATCTAACCCTCAAGGTGCAAGGGGGGGCGCAATTTCCGACGCCATTCAGTGCTCGGGGGCCGGCCAGCAGTTCGCCGTGCACAAGGGGGGGTGGGGGCGCAATTTCCGACGCCATTCGGTGCTCCAGAGCTCGCGGTCCCGGCGCCGGCCCCGGCACTGGCCCCGGCCCTGGCCCGGCGGCGCCGCTCCCAGCCCCTGCCTGGCCCCGGCCGCGGCCGCGCCCCTGGAAGCCCCGGCCCCGGCCCCGGCCCTGACCCTGGTTCTGGGCAGAGGCCCCGCGGCAATGCCGGGCCCAGCCCCAGTTCCAGCCCCTGGCCCCGCCCGCGGCCCCAACCCCAGCCTTGGGACTCCACGGTTGCTTGATAACGCGGGGTCGACTAATAAGACAACCCTATGATTTTCATGGGGCGAATAATAATGCAACCCTGGATTTTTGAGCGGGTCGATTAATTTTCTTCAAGCGCCTCGTTCTTGGATCCCCTGAGCGAGGGGCGTCGAATATCACCCGCGCATGCGGGGTCCGTAGCAGCGAAGGCTCGAGGGCAACGCGCTTTCTTTGTTCGCGCGTTTCGCGCAGGCGTGGCAAACGTGACCAAGGGCGGTGCCAGGCGGACGTCCGCGGTCAGCGTCGGTCAGTTGCAGGCGCCGGTGAAACAGCGCATCGGCTTGATCGAGCGTTGCCACCTGCAGGGGGGCACGGATGAGTTCACGAAGAACAACATGCCTTTCCCCCTTCCGCTTGCAGAGCACACCGAGCGCATCAAATGGAAGAGCCTCCACAACGTTGTGACGCAGCAGAAGCCGAACATGCACCGGGACGGGCGCAGGCGTTTCTGCCACGAGGTGTCGAATTCATTCAGCCGCGTGCGCAGCAAATTCTACCCTGCGAAGACAGGGGCGAAGGCGAATCCGCACGCGAAGTTGCCGGGTGGCGCCATGGGTTTGAAGCGCGGAAGGGGGGGCCCAAGCACAATGGGATCCAAAGGCAAGCGCGCCGACAGCAGCTCCGACCTGGAGGTCTCGCCTGCCGCCGCGTCGCCCAGCGCCCCCGCGGCCGCCGCGGCGCCCAGCGCCCCCGCGCCTTCGAGCGGTGACTGCGGGCGCGACGCCATCAAGAACGCGCTCGGCATCAGGCCCCCCCCCCGATGCCGAAGAAACAAAAGGTTGCCATCGGCCCCGCGGTGGCGTTGTCGTCGCAGGACGTCGACACGTCGGAGGGCGAGTTCGCGGAGTCGCCCGCCGCGGCGGCCCCGAAGGAGGACCGATCGGAGGGGGGCGGGCAGGCTGGAAGGAGGAGGGGGGAGTGGAAGGAGGGGGGGGGGGGGGCGTTGTGATAATTTTGTTTTGTTTTTTGCACGTGACAACACACCTGCGTTTGACCCCCTTCCGGTGGGGCAATAGATTGCCGCGCCTTCCATTGCCCTGGGAGTTTGGGTAAACCCCTTCTGGAAGGGGCAAAGAAGTGCGCGGCCCGCCACAGGATCCCCTGTCTAAGTTTTTCGACTTCAACTCCGATCCGACGCGCTGGGCGCTGAAGTTCGCGGGCGGGGGGGAACGGGGGGGGGCCGGCAAAAGGAGACGGCGGTTTCTTGAACGCGGCGTTTCCCGACGGCAGGGCGGAGAAGACGGAGCAGCCCAACGCGTTGCTCGCAGCGGAGGCGGTGGCGTCGAAGGCGGAGGCGACGGTGGCAAAGAAGGTCAAGCCGGCAGCAGCGGCGCTCCAGAAGCCCGCAGGGGCAAAAAAAACAGCAGCCGCAAAACCGAAACCGCGGATGGAGAAGGATGCGGACAAGGAGGGGGGGGGGGGGGAGCAGCTGGAGCCCGACGGCCCCGTGGAAGCAGACGCCGTCGACGCTGCCCCCCCCGCTGTCGGCTGCCCCCGAGGGCGCGGCGCGACGCGTTGCAAAAAGGGCCGCGCCATCGGGTTGAGGCGGAATCACGGCCAGAATAACCAATTCGCGAGCTTCGGCGGGGAGAAGTACAAAGACACCTTAGATGAGGATGCGCCCAGGCAGATTGGGGAAGAGCTGAAGGCGGCTTTGCTCGTCGGTATCGTGACTGAGGGCGAAAGCGGAGGCCGACCGCTTACTGGCATTTCGCGTAGACGGCTAAAACAAAAATCACCATCACACCCATCATCAGCACACGCATCATCCGCATCACATCCATCATCGCCACGTCCATCAACATCACGGTCGTCTTGGTCGTCTTCTTCGGTTTTCTGGCAAGGGAAGTGAGTGGCGGCGCCCCCTCGTCGCAGGGGCGCGCGCCCCTTCGTGAGGGGCCCCCCTCTGAAGGCGCGACGGCGCGACTGATTGCAGCGCTATTGCGAGAAGGGAACCCCTCCGAGGGTGTTTCAGCAGAGCCTCAGCGGCGCCCCCCTCCGCGAAGGCCCCCCCCCCTGTGGTGTGTGTGTGTGTGTGTGGTGTGTTGGTGTGTTGGTGTGTGTGTTGGTGTGTTGGTGTGTGTGTGTTGGTGTGTTGGTGTGTTGGTGTGTGTGTGTGTGTGTTGGTGTGTTGGTGTGTGTGTGTGTGCGTGTGCGTGTGCGTGTGCGTGTGCGTGTGCGTGTGCGCGTGCGTGCGCGCGTGCGCGTGCGCGTGCGCGTGCATGTGCGTGTGCGTGCGCGTGTGTGCGTGTGTGCGTGTGTGCGTGTGTGCCTGTGTGTTTGTGTGTGTTTGTTTGTGTGTTTGTGTGTGTGTGTTTGTGTTTGTGTGTGTTTGTGTGTGTGCGTGTGTGCGTGTGTGCGTGTGTGTGTGTGCGTGTGCGTGCGTGTGTGTGCGCGCTGGGGGGGGGGGGGGGGGGGGGGGGGGGGTGGGGGGGGGGGGGGGCGCGGTGTGCAAGTGAAACAAGCGGCGCAACAGAATATAAGGCAATGCGCTCGGCATGGCGCCCCCCCCCCCTCGAGTTCACCCCTCTTCCGTTTGATATTCTTTTCGTTATCCGCAACCGTTTGATAGAGCTGACGACCAGCGACGACTGGGGGGGGGGGGGGGGGGGCGCACCCCGAGCCGACGCGAGCTCGCAGCCATGCGGGCGCTCATCCTGCGCTTCTCAGCGCCCCAGGCAGCGCGGCTGCAGCGCGGGCAGTGGGGGGCGGATGGGGTGGTGGGGGGGGGGGGGGGGGGGAGGGGGAGTTCCAATTCGGAAATGTAATTGTTCTTGGCTCCCAGGCATCCGCCATGATGGCGACGGCGCCTGCGGCGGCGGGCTGCCCCCGGGCGGCGACGGCGGCGGCGGCGGCAAGCGGCCGCGCGAGGGCGCGAGCGAGGGGGAGGGGGGGCTGCAAATTGTGCAAGGTACCCCTCCACGAGGGGATTCGCAAGCAAAAACCCCTGTCAAAGGGGGCGGATAGATTTTACTTGTTCTGCAGATGACGATTTGATGCGCCCCTCGCAGGAGGAGGGCCACTCTGGCGACGCCGACTCTGACGAGGAGGAGGAGTTCGAAGCGGACGCGAAGGCACGGTGGCGCAAGTACACGCGGAGCGCCCACCGGCTGTGGCTGAGGAGAGCGAATTGCCGCCAGTGCTGGCAATGCGGGCAGAGATCATACTTCCAAGTGTGCATCTCTCGCCCATGCCAAGAGCACCATGCCACCCGCTGGTTCCACGGGAAGGGGGATGAAGACCGCAACGGAAGGAGGTGGCGCGGCGGCAAAAGCGAAGTGGAGAGAGCACGGCGACTCACGGGCGAAACGCATCCCAATGAGGGGGCGGGGATCTACAAGACCCCTCAGCATGGGGGATTGTTTTTCGAAGTTTGACGTTCTGATGTTGTATTTCGCCTATGCTATTTCTGCACCCTGAAGCACTGGCAGCGCAGATGCGATCGCAAGGGGAACGCGCTGCTCGACGTGCTGACGGACCGTTCCCCCCCTTCCCTCCGCGCGGACAAAAAAGGGTCGATCCATCCGATCCCCTGTGCGAGGGGTGAAACGCGAGGACAAACCCCCCTCGTGAGGGGGTGGGGTGGCGGAGGGTTAACGCAAAGAGACGCCCTTCTCGTGAGGGGGGCTGTTATAGTTTGCGCCCCGAGGAGATGGGCGACGCCGCAGGAGGAACGCAGCATCCGCCACAGCCACAGCAACCGCCGTTTCCTCCACCCGAAGCAATGCTGCAGCAGCAGCCGACGCAGCGGCAGGGGGAACAGCAGCAGCAGCCGCAGCAACGACAGCGGCAACAGCAGCAGCAGCAGAACCGCCCGCAGCAGAACCGCACGCAGGAGAAGATGAGGATGAGGCCGAACAAATCGAATCCTCTGAAGGAGAGCACGGCGAGGAAACGGGCCCCGAAGAGGGGGGGAGGAGCCGAGGGAACAAAACGCGGAGGAGCGATGGGACGACGAGCATCGCAGGCTGATTCGAGAGCTGGAGGCTCATCGTACGCTGCTCCGTCGGCAACTGGAGAACGCGGAAGCGGCTGCGGAGCGATTGCAAGCGCGCGAGGAACGCGTGGCAAGAGACTTAGAGATGAGAGCGCAGCATGTGGTCGCCCGCCAGAGGCGGCTACGACAAAAGCTAAGGAATGATGCGCTGAGGGCGGAGGCAGAACAGAGATTGAGGGTTGAAGCCGCGCTGAGAGAGGAAGCGGAGAAGGCAGCCAAGGAAGCAGCGGAGGCCGCCGAGCGAGCCGAGCACGCCGAAGCAGCAGCGAAGGCCGCGAGGGCAGCGGCAGCAGCGAAGGCCGCGGAGGAGCGAGCAGCTCAGCAGCGAGCAGCTGAGGAAGCGGCGGCGCGGGCAGCAAAAGCCGAGGAAGCAACGGCTCAGCAGCGAACAGCTGAGGAAGCAGCCGCTCAGCAGCGGGCAGCAAAAAAGGCAAAGAGGACGAAGCGCAAGGCGAGAAGCCAGCAAAAAAGGCGCGCAGAGAGGAAAAGGACAACGACAAAGACAAGAGCAGGGGCTCGGGGTCGAAGCGGCAGAAGAAGAGCTAGGACAGTTTCTCAGCAGCCCCTCAGGGATGGCGAGGTCTAATTTGGGCCCGCGCGTGGCGTCACTGTGCTGGGCCCCCCAGCAGGCCTCGAAAGTGGCGACAGTTTCACAGATCGCAGCCCCCCAGGGATGGCGAGGTCTAATTTGAATCCGCCCGTGGCGTCACTGTGCTGGGCCCCGCAGCAGGCCTGGAGAGTGACGACAGTTTCACAGATCGCAGCACCCCAGGGATGGCGAGGTCTAATTTGAATCCGCCCGTGGCGTCACCGTGCTGGCCCCTCCAGCAGGCCTCGAAAGTGGCGACAGTTTCACAGATCGCAGCCCCCCAGGGATGGCGAGGTCTAATTTGGGTCCGCGCGTGGCGTCATTGTGCTGGGGCCCCCAGCAGGCATCCAAAGTGGCGATAGTTTCACAGATCGCAGCCCCCCCCCTGGGATGGCGAGGCCTAATTGGAATCCGCCCGTGGCGTCACTGTGCTGGGCCCCCCAGCAGGCCTCGAAAGTGGCGACAGTTTCGCAGATCGCAGCCCCCCAGGGACGGCGAGGTCTAATTTGAATCTGCCCGTGGCGTCACTGTGCTGGGCCACCCAGCAGGCCTCGAAAGTGGCGACAGTTTCACAGATCGCAGCCCCCCAGGGATGGCGAGGTCTAATTTGAATCCGCCCGTGGCGTCACTGTGCTGGGCCCCCCAGCAGGCCTCGAAAGTGGCGACAGTTTCACAGATCGCAGCCCCCCAGGGATGGCGAGGTCTAATTTGAATCCGCGTGGCGTCACTGTGCTGGCCCCCCCCAGCAGGCCTCGAAAGTGGCGACAGTTTCACAGATCGCAGCCCCCCAGGGATGGCGAGGTCTAATTTGAATCTGCCCGTGGCGTCACTGTGCTGGGCCCCCCAGCAGGCCTCGAAAGTGGCGACAGTTTCACAGATCGCAGCCCCCCAGGGATGGCGAGGTCTAATTTGAATCTGCGTGTGGCGTCACTGTGCTGGGCCCCCCAGCAGGCCTCGAAATCGGCGACAGTTTCACAGATCGCAGCCCCCCAGGAATGGCGAGGTCTAATTTGAATCTGCATGTGGCGTCATTGTGCTGGCCCCCCCAGCAGGCCTCCAAAGTGGCGACAGTTTCACAGGTCGCAGCCCCCCAGGGACGGCGAGGTCTAATTTGAATCTGCCCGTGGCGCCACTGTGCTGGGCCCCCCAGCAGGCCTCGAAAGTGGCGACAGTTTCGCAGATCGCAGCCCCCCCCAGGGATGGCGAGGTCTAATTTGAATCTGCGTGTGGCGTCACTGTGCTGAGCCCCCCAGCAGGCCTCGAAAGCGGCGACAGTTTCACAGATCGCAGCCCCCCGCAGGCAAGACAGGAGGAGGCAAGAGGGAGGCGGGACGGGAAGAAGGGAGTGGAGACCACACTGCTCTATTCAAAACGAATACCCAACCAAAGAGGGTTGGGAATAAACGGAGAGCGAAGGGGGCAAGGGAAGTGGAGGATAAGGTAAGCGAGGGAGAACGACAGATAAAAAGGAGAAATAGAGAGAGAGAAAGAGAGAGAGAGAGAGAGAGAGAAAAAAAAAAGAGAGAGGGATAACAAAACAAAGAGAGAGAGAGAGAGAGAGAGAGAGAAAGAGAAAGACAGAGAGAGAGAGAAAGAAACAACTAAAGAGCATGGGGAGTGATGCAGAGGAAGGATAGGTGGTGGAGGGCAACGCCAGAATACCAATTACCCCAGTGCGACCCTACCTAGAACTTGGAGCCCCCTAGGACAGCAGCATTAGTTGCTATGCTATGTTATACAATGCTATGCTATGCTGCGCTATGATATGATATGATATGCTATGCTATGCTATGATATGCTAAGCTATGCAATGTCATGCTGCACTGTGCTATGCTAAGCTATGCTATGTTATGCTAAGCTGCGCTATGCTGTGCTATGCTATGATATGCTCTGCTATGCTATGGTATGCTACGCTGCGCTGTGCTATGCTGTGATGTGCTGCGCGATGCTATGCTATGCTATGCTGCGCTATGCTGGGATTTGCTATGATATGCTATGCTGCGCTGTGCTACGCTCTGCTATGCTATGCTGTGCTCTGCTATGCTAAAGCTCGGCGAAGCTAAGATGAAGGTGAGCCAAGCTAGGATAGAACTGGGCTAAGATGAAGCTAAGCTAAGCTAAGATGAAATAAGCTAAGCTAAGATGAGATAAGAAACGCGAAGCGAAGGGAACGTCACTGGGGGAACCGCGGGGCGGATGCCGGGGGAACCGCCCGGGGCGAGCCCCACTGCCCGGCCCCTTTAAGCTAATAAAGTAAGAACCCTTCTAGGCAGAGCCTAGATAGGGAAATAGAAGTTGCTGGCATGAAGCATGCATTGCGGCCGCGTTTCGCGGGGGGCAAAGGCGGCATTTTCAGTTTCAGTCTTGGGGGCGATTGCGAGATTTAACATCGCAGGCTTTCATATGTAGACTCGCTGCCCAGGATGAAGTCCACGCAGTCTGTGACGACATCGGCTGTCGAACCATTCATTCCAACTCGATCGTTCGCGGTGATTCATGGCTTAATCTTGTAATGGAAGACTCGCTCAGATTCTGGATTATTTGGCTCGCGCGCGAAGTGCGACTGCGCAGCTGTCCAGCTACAAATTTCGCGCTGCGCCAGGGCGCGTGGGATGTGATCTGTCGCGGGAAGGTTCGGCAGCGAAGAATTGAGGATTGACGGCCAAACTTTTCCAAAATACGCGCGCACCAAGCGGCGCGGATCCAGCGGGTCGGCGGCAGGTCTGCGGCAGGTTTGCGGCACGTTTGCGGCAGGTTTGCGGCAGGTTTGCGGCAGGTCTGCGGCAAGTTCGCGGCAGGTTTGGGGCAAGTTTGCGGCTGTTTCCACGTTTCGCTCGAGACATCCTCGCAAAATGGTCCGGCAAATTTCCGGCGGGTTTCCGGCAAGTTTCCGGCCGTTTTCAATGAATTTTCCGGCAGGTTTGCGGCAGGTTCGCGGCAGGTTGCGCGCGCGCAATTGGCAGCAATTCCATCTTTAATGTGCTGCGAGATCTCCTCAAATCGTCAACTCCCACCCTCCTCCCTCGACTTGCTCCTTCCCATATCTATTCTCGCTTGTCCCACCTCTCACTGCATCAAATTATTGTCTGCCTGCTCCTTCCTGCCTCCTCCCCCAGTCTTCCTCCTCCCTCCTCCATGGCAACGTATCCCTGATCCATTATGGTTATCGTCCATGCTCATCCTTATTCTCGGCCCGATACGTTTGCCGCCCGCGCACTGCTTGTTCGCGCCATACTATGCACTTAGAGACCCTCCACAGCACGCGAGCCCCATTCGTCACAAAATCTCGCAGTTTCCCTGTCGCCGTGTCCACGCTCGCGATCCCCACAGCCAATCCCGGGAGCCCCATTCGACTTCCTGAGTTTTGCAACAGCGGGGTTGTGAGCTGCATCTCTGGGGAGGCTCAACTTGGGAGATAACCACTCTCCACGTTCGAAGGCTCTGCGCCCGAGTTTTCAGGCCCTGTAGATTGCGACCATGGGCAGGCGTGCCCGCGGCGCGCGGCCGCGCCATGCAGAATGGCAGACCGCGGCGACAGAGGCTATGTGGGATGCCCTGCCGCTGCTGCAAAACGCACGACGATTTTCCCATTCTCTCGCCACGCTGTGGCCTCGAGACCGCGGCGATGGCGCCCCAAGGGGACGCCCGACTTTACTTACATGATTTCTCCGTCTGCTTCTTGCGCCCCCTCGACCCCCCTCTCAATCCCTTCTCCCCGTCCAGCCGATCTCCCCACTTGCTCTCTTTCATACATTCTCTCTGTAATTCTCTCTCTCTCTCTCTCTCTCTCTCTCTCTCTCGCAGTCGCATCCTCGTGCTGATCCATGCTCGCGTTCGCGTTTGACCTCCTCCTCCTCCTCCTCCTCCTCTTCCTCCTCGTCCACCAATTCCTGCGCAACTGCATTATGCATCTCCTCCCCGACCTCGTCGCTTCCCCTCCTCCTTAGCTTCCTCTTTATGGTGCCTCCTTCTCCTTCTCACTATAGGTACAAACGCCCTCAATATATATATATATATATATATATATATACACACCTATACGACCACCCTGCGGGTGATAAGGAGGTTGTGGGGGGGGGATCATGACGACAACTGTGATGAATGTGGTGCTGATGGTCGATGATGGTGTGGATGACGTGGCGGATTTGTTTGTTTTTTCGCTTGGGCGTTTTGTGTCATTCGGTTTGCCGCTGCGCGACGCGGCACTCACCCCACGACGGTCCAGTTTATAACCGATCTCACGATCGATCCAACTATCGATCCCACATTCGATCTCACAATCGATCTCACTGTCGGTGCCACTATCAATTTCACGATCGATCTCACTATCGATCTCACTATCGATCCAACATTCGGTCTCACATTCGGTCTCACTATCGATCTCACTTTAGGTGTCACTATCGATTTCATGATCGATCACACTATCGATCTCACTATCGATCTCACGACAGGACAACGGCGGGCGACCGACGGGACAACGCGGGCTACCGCTTGACACGCGCCGGCGGGGGAAACATTTACATTGGCGAACAACTAGCGACGGACAGGGCAACGGCGGGCAACCGACGGGGCAATGCGGGCCACCGCTCGACACGCGCCGGCGGGGGAAACATTTATGTTGGCGAACCACTAGCGACAGACAGGGCAACGGCGGGCAACCGACGGGACACTGCGGGCCACCGTTTGACACGCGCCGGCGGGGGAAACATTTGTGTTGGCGAACCACTGGCGACAGACAGGACAACGGCGGGCAACCGACGGAACAATGCGGGCCACCGCTTGACACGCGCCGGCGGGGGAAACATTTATGTTGACGAACCACTAGCGACAGACAGGGCAACGGCGGGCAACCGACGGGGCAATGCGGGCCGCCGCTCGACGCGCGCCGGCGGGGGAAACATTTATGTTGGCGAACCACTAGCGACAGACAGGGCAACGGCGGGCAACCGACGGGACACTGCGGGCCACCGCTTGACACGCGCCGGCGGGGGGGACATTTGTTGGCGAACCACTGGCGACAGCAGAGTGAATTCCTCTGGCCCGCGCGCGCAGCTTCGCCTCGCCCGCGCGCGCGACGCGAACACGAAACCGACGCCGATTTCCCGGTGGGGGGCTCTCCGTTCCACTTCGATCTCACTCCCCAACCTACGATATTTGTTATATATATAATCATCCCCTATTTACGAGTTCGTCGGTTTACCGCATAAGAGCTGTTTCAGCTCAACATCCGAGTCGAAAGCAACGCGCGGGGCGCAGACCCACGCCACCTGCAACAAGTTCGATGGGTGCATTTGCGCCGAGGCCAAGAATCGATCGAAGGGGGGATCCACATCGGCACGCAGAACGGAGATTTCGCAAAGGACCCCACGTGGGGAACGCATGGGCGGAGTGGTGGGGATGTCGGCCAAGATGCCCAGTAGCCTAGATGCCAGCGCAGCGGGGAGGTTGACAACGGGAAGGCAAGGGGGGGAGCTAACAAACAAAGCTTCACATATCGACGCGAAGACGCTGCCGCCGGTGTTCTTCATCGGGGCAAGCCCGAGACGCGGGCCATTCTCCGGACTGGGGAGAGGCGCTCGCTGGGGAGGCCCTGCATCGGACACTTCTTAGCAGTCCCAGCGAGCATTAAAGAGCAAGCGCTCTGTGAATCGTCTGTTTTTTCCTGCATTCTCGGTGGAAGCTGCAACGGGTCTAGCGGGCACCCCGCGGGGATCGACGACCAGCGCTCTACGAAGTGCCAGAGTGGCTGGCCGCTAATATCCCCGAGGCGCGGCGCAGCTGGCGTTGGAAAGTCAACTAAGGACATGGGCGCACCCCAGAATCGGCCCCGCCTGTACATGCGCGGCCGTCGCGCTGATCTGTTTCAAACTCCAGAGCCGCTGATCAGTCCAGAACATATAAGCGCTGTCTCAATTTCACTCCGACAGTTGCTGGGCGCCGGGGGTAACGCGCCACAGTGCGACAAGCTGACCCCATCGATGACGTCATCATTGGAGCGCGATAAGAAGGTAGCGAAGGATGCGAAGGGCGCTCCGCAAGACGCCATTGCCGCCGTGGATTTGGCTCGCCCCTCTGGGAAAGCGCGACCGCCTACCTGGAGAGCAGGCGGTTTTACGACTGCGCTCTCTGGGAACAGCGCGTCTCTATGGGTCTACGAAGTGTTCGGTGCTAAATGCGACAGTTGTTTTTTTAACTCAGGCTGGGAGGTTTCGACCACAGGGCATGGGCCCTGACCTGTGCGGCAACTTTCGGTTTGCATCAACCAGGGCCAGAGGCAATGCGATGATGCTGCCAGCGGTTGGACAGGCGTTCGCCTGCTGGTACAGCGGCTTGCTCAGGTCACCAGCGCACCCGACCTGGAAGCGAGTTTCAGTGCATCGATGGCATGCGCGCGCAATGTTGAACAGGCGCGCGCGCATGGCAGTCCGATGTTGCACTGACGCTCGCTTGCGCTGAGCGTGGAGATAACGCGTCATGCGATTGCAGGGCGCAGCGTCCAGCGCTCGTGGGCGCGAAATTTAAGTGCCCTGTGAGATGCCCCATGCGCAATTTCAAACATATCACGCCGTTCCTTCTCCCCTGTTCTGCTTCCATTATCTCATTGCCCTGCCCGCTTCCTCCACGCCGCCCTTTGCCTCGGTCGCGAAGAACACTAGCCGCTCGCGCAACTGAACACTGACACTACATTATTCGCAGCGATCAAGGTTCCACGAGGGGCGGTCAGATAAGCGAAGGCAACTAACGCGCGCGCTGCGCCAGACAGGGTACCCCACCTGTTCCTCTCCGAGAGGCACCGAGAGGCACCCCGAGGGACCTCCGAGAGACCCCCCGAGGGGCCGCCAAGAGGCCCTGCCGCCCTAAGAGACCTCCAAGAGGCCCCTCAAGAGACCCCGAGCGGGCCCCCAAGAGGCAACCGAAACTACTTCGAGCGCGCCCCTCGTCCTCCGCTTCCAATCTTTCCTCCGCCAGTTGGGCTCTGAATCCAGGCATTGCCCGTGCAAGTGCCGCAAATGACGCGTGGGTGGCAGGGCGGTTCGGATGCCGACGAGTCCACAGTTGCGACCCACAGCTCGGGACGTAATCGCGACGGCGTGGTCGTATCTCGCAGCTGGGAGGGACCTGCCGACGAATGCGACGATTGCATTACTTCTCATATTGAAAAATTAAAGCATCCGAAGCCCCCTTTGGGCACCTGTTGCCACGGTGCGCCCGAGCACGTATGGGCGCGAAAACGTTATGCGTGACGTGCTGGTATGCCAGCAAAGCAGGAGCTGTCGGGGATCGCCTGGCCAAGCTTGGCGTTCCGCCTGGCAAGACCGTTGGCAGATGCCGACGTCACTTGCTCGGTGCGCTGCCGACCTCTCCGGCGGCGCCTGAGTTGACGCGGTTGGACCTGCCCGCTCACCTGAAAGGCATGCGCGGGAGAAAGACAACCCCGTGGGCTCCGTTGCATGAGTTGCTCAAACGACAGGTGGACGCATTGGGCGAAGGCGTGGATCTTCGGGCCGAGTCTGACGGGCGGTGCCACTCATTCGAGACGCACCCACGCCGCCACGTCGACGGAGATAACAGAGACGCGTACCCCATCGCATTACACCTGGACGGGGTGCGGTACACCCGAATAGTGGGAGCTGGGCGCTCGGACACTACGATTGCCACGACGTGTTACAATCTGGCAACTGGTAAAAGGCACTACCTCGGATCCGTTGCGAAGAAGTTACAACGCCAGTGCGGCTGCCGAGGATGGGGCGCGACGCGTCCTGTGACGCGACGCGGGTCGGGGGGCGAATCCCCCCCTGTGATTGTCACTATTCGCGTTTTCTTCGTTCGGGTAGTTCGTGCAGGATATTCGTTGGTTCGTGTCTCTGCAGCCTTCGACGAAAAAAGTTGAACCTCCACATCCTCCATGCTCTCTCACTTCGCCTTCCGCGACGATGAGATAGCGTTCTCTTCATGCTGGGGCGGACTGAAGAAGATCCGTAGGTGCGCGTGGCGAGGATCCGCAGGTGCGCTACAATCTACATGGCGTTGGCAGTAGCTGCGATCGAACCTTCGGTTGATAATATTTATGTTTTTTCTAGCGAAGACGTGCGGCAAAGGGCTGACGACCAAGGCGCGCGCTGTCTCCAGGGCCCGCGAAGCACAGCGAATCCCGGCGGAATAGTGAGCGTAGTGGTATACATCGCCGATGGCTGGAAAACAACACAGAACGATATGCTGGACATGGTGCGGGGCACTGGGGCGGTGGGCCCACCGGGAGCACATGCGCGCGGCAAGACTGCAACGAGCACACGCAGCCGAGCAGCGCTGGGCGCCGCTCTCTCAGTGCATGGCGATGTGGCTCATGAACGCCTTGAGGGGAACCTCGCGGCAATGCCCGTAGTCGCGGCTGACGGATCCGCGCGTCGTCCTGTGCTGGAATTCGTTCAGCAGCGGCTTCCACTTGGCGCGGTCGCCGCGCCGCGGCAAGCGCCCGCCGAACATGGCCCGAATCCACCGCTTGAGCACGCCCCATGTGAACTCGATCGCGTTAGTGGAGTACCCCCTGGCATTCACGATTTCGCCGTCCGAATGGTTCACGGCTTCGTGCTTAGGGTTAGACAGTGGCCAGGACTTCTCGGCGCGGGGCCTCTCGACGGCGGCGACGGTTCCCCCCCGCTTGTCGCTCGCGAAGACGTCGCCCTTGCTGAGAGCAAGCAAGCGGAGGTTCTTGACCATCTCGGCCGCGCCGCGGGGGCGGCCGTCCAAGACGTCGGCGGGGTGCTCCAGCACCCGGAAGATGAGCGCGTTGGAGTCGCCCTGCAACACGGCCCCCCGCAGCCAAATCTGGTCTTTCTGCGGCCGCGCGCGCGTGCTCAGCTTGCTCCGCTTCCATTTGTTCAGGCACGTTTCGTCTGCCATGGGCGCGCGCTTCTTGGCCGCCGCACTCCCCTGGACTTGCTTGGCGAATTTGGTCTGCATAAGGGGGCTTCTTCCCAAGCGCCTTCGTCGCCTTCATCGAGGGCTTCTTCGCGGGGGCCGCCTTCTTGGAGCCAGCGTTCGAGGACTTCTTCTTCGTGGCGCTGGTCCGCCCGCGAGTCTTCGGCTCCAGGGTCACGGGATGGTCCTCGACGTGCTTGCTGGCGGCCTGCTGGAATTCCTCTAGCCGGCGATCGACGGCACGGTGGTTGGCGCGCTGGGTCTCCCGCTCCTCGCCCACAACCTTGGCGTGGACGTGACCGAGCGCCCGCATGGCCATCGCGTCAAGCTTACTCATCCAGTCAGCCCCATCTGCGCCAGCAAAGAAGCCCGCCGCGCCCACGCGCTTCCTCTTGCCCCGGCATTCCGCGCACGAGTCGTCGCAACGGGGGCCCCTCCACCGCCGGCCAGGAACGCCGTGGTCTTTCTTGTAGCAGATGCTGCAACCTGCCCCACAGCACGAACAGGAGTACTCCTTCTCAGCGAGACCGAAGTGCTGCGCGAACAACAGTGCGCGAGTCGAAGGTACATTCGGATATGGACTGGTGTCTTCGATTGTAGCGAATTTTACAGCCCGGAAAAATTGCGCCCTGTTCACGAAGGCCACCCCGCCCACGGCGGACTTGAACTCCTGCAAGTCCTTGTGCCGCGCAGCAGCGCCCGCAGACAGGTCGCCCCTCGCCGCGGCTCTGAACAGGAGGCGAGCGCACGAAGCCGATCCGCGATGCGCGGCCGACACAAAACCTGGCAAACAAAACGGCTGCTGGATGGCGACGCGGCAGCAGCGGCAGGCGACGCGGCGCTGGGGGGGGGGGGCGACGGGGCAGGGCGCGACGACGGATGCTTCGAGACGGCGAAGCACAAAACCTGGAACAATTTGCTTCCAATCGCAACTAGACTCATCTGCTACGCGTGCACCGATCAACCGCGCGGCGAGGATCCGTAGGTACGCTGCATTCTATATTGCGCCGGCGATAGCTGTGATTGAACCCTTAGTTGATGAAGATTATGTTTTCTATCGAAGACACGCGGCAAAAAGGCTAACGATTAAAGCGCCGCTTTCTCCAGGGCCCGCGAATTACCTCGAAGCTCGGCGGAATAGTGAGCGCAGTGGCATGCATCGCCGATGGCCGGAAAACAACGCAGAACGAGATGCTGGACATGGTGGGCGGCGCGGGAAGGAGAGAGAGCTATAGAGAGATGGAGAAAGTTAAGCGAGGTGGAAAAAGAGAGGGGGGGGCACAGAAGAGGCGGATAAAGAGAGGGGGATGTAGCGGGGATGCAGAGGACCAAATGGAATTGCAACCGCCGCGCCGACCGTCTCAAGGGGGCGCGCGCGGGCGGGCTGCCCCAGGGGCAGCCCTGCGGCCCAGCGCGCGGTGCACGAGATCCCGCCCCTTGGCCTTCTCACGGAAGCATTCAACACGCATCACCTGCGCGAGCGCGGGAGCTTCCGGATCGAATGACCCCGGCTCGCCGCCGACGCACCGCAGGCCGTAGAGTTGCTGTGGCGCGCCTTCGCTGGAGGGGTCCTCTATCAGAACGAGCGAGCGACCGGCGCGGCCATTCTCGAACGTGAGTTGCGGGCCCACGGCGACGAGTATTTTCCAGAAGGCATCTGTCTGCTGGGAGCTGTAGAGCGCGTTGTCGCCGACCTCCTTCATTGCGAGGACCGCCGGGTCATCTGCAGAGAGGCCCGCCGCCCGCCTCGCCGCCGTCAAGAGGAAATTGCCCCGGTCTGGCACGGGGCTTGGGAGGGCGCAGATCTTGGACCCGCGGCCGCGCAGGGCGGCCGCGCCCAGGCGATTAGGCGAGGAGCTCGGCCAGGACTTGATGGCGAATTCGACGCAGGAGACCGCGCTCGCCTTGGCCACCGCCATCCGCGCGAAGGACTGCTGCTGCAAGCTCGTCGCCAGCGCAAGGCAGCCGTCGAAGAGGAGCACCTCGCTCGCGGTGGCGGCCAGGCGGCGGACGTGGTCAACGAGGGCCATCAGAGCGTCGTCCTCCAGCTGGGACAGAACGGCCGCCATCCGACTGTAATCAGGAGACGGCCTGTCTGCGTGCAACTGTCTTTAGGCCGCGAAATTGCGGTGCGCCAGCGCGGCCGCCGCGCCGACCTTGACCTCGCTGCTGAGCTGGAGCCAGGGTATCTGAGCCGCGGGCCTGGCGCCGTAGAAAATCTGGATGATCTCAACCTTTGAGAATCGCTGAGCCGACCCCTCTCCCCATCGAAGTGGCCTCGGCCCCCCCTGGTGGATTTATCTCCCGAGATGGGGACATAGGCAGCCCCCCACCAGGCTCGGGGGGGGGGGAGGGGGGGGGGGTATATCCCCGCGTCGGGGGCAGCGGGGGAGGGGGGGGGGGGGCGGGCTGGCGGAGGGCTGCATGGGGGTTGGGTTCGGTTAACCGATGCTGAACCTTCGCCCCTTCCACGGGGGCTTCAAGGCACTGCGCCAGCGCGGCCCCCCACTGCTTGTAGAAGCGGCGCGCGCGATGGAGCATGGGGGGGAAGCTCTCGGAGCACGCGCCCGCCCGCTCGAGCGCCGCCACGAACGGGCGCGAGCGATGCGCGGCTTGCGCCGCCACGACAAGCTCGAGCCGAGCACGGGCCTGTCTGACGCGGCGGACTTCGAAGAGAGGTCACCCCCGTTCAGTGCAATCTTCTGGCGTCGGCGGCTGGGCCACGGGGGGGGGGCGTAGACTCCGCGATGCGGAGGGGCCCGCCGCTTCACATGAGCGCGGGCATATCTCCTCAGGGCGCCCTCCACATCGCCCCCCCCCATGCCCTATACATCGGAGTGTTCCGGCGCTTCTGCTCCGAGGCGCAGCGGGGGGCGCTGGGCTCGGACCTGCGCGGCGCCACTGGGCGGGGGGATATCATCCGCGAGATGAACCTCAAGTTCGCGCTCGCCGACTACAGGGCGTGGCGTCAACGGAACTACGCGGCTCTGAGCCCAAGGCTGGGCGCGCTCACCATGGCCATGTTGGGCGAAGAACGCCCGCGGGAGTCCTCGTACGTTGGGCAACCGCCTCCTGCGGGAAGCACATCGGCACGTCTGGGGGGGCCGACGCCCTGGGGGCAGCAGGGCAGGCGCTGCTGTCTTATATGGATATTGTACGTTCACATGGCAGCAGGATTCCATGGCATGAGTGCCAATCGTTGCTGGAGCTTTGCTTGGGACACATGTCTCTGATGGACCAGGTCGGGCCCCCCAAGACCCCTAAGAGCCATATGTTGCTCGCCTCGCCCGGAGAATCCCAAGCTGGTGGAATCCCAAATGCGATTCTAATTTTTTGGACGAGAGTCTCAACTGGACGATGGCTGTTGTAGCGTCCGCGCGCCGCGGACTCACTCGGGAACCTATGATTTTCGACCGCGTGTATCTCCTGCCGCATGTCGAGCGGAATGGTGCCTGGGCTGTGTTTGGAATTGCTTACATATGTACACATGCGTGTATATATGTGCGTGTGTGCATGTACATATAAAAATGGGCATGCAGATGTACATGCGCGCACACGATTGCACAATATGAAACGTGCAATCGCCAAAACGAGGGCATCACCATGATCACGTGCTTGAATTTATGAATGTCACATGTCCTTGTATGTGAATTACACGTGGACTGGCGCGTGTAGCCACGGGCTCATGCGTCTACTCTCTGCCAGCTGTGGGCGTACGCGCGCGTCGAGATTGCGCATCAGGTCAGAGGCGCACCGGACATCGCAGTTCGGCGTCGTTTGTTTGGTGCGCCGCTGTCCCCTCTGGAATGTTTCGCGGCCCCCTACTTGGCGCAGCGTTCTCAGTGCGCGCTGCACTTCCTGCGCATGTGCTGGAACACTATATCTCGCCGCATCGTCGTAGGGGGCACGCGGGGGCCGTTCGGGTCTTAACCTCGGGTTGTCGCGGGGTGGTGGTGGTTGCCCTGTTTGGGCTGCCGTTCCAAGCTCTCGCGGGCCCAAGTGCCATCGGGTTCGTGGCCGCGTCTGCCCCCATGCCCCTTTCTTAAGAGAGCATCGTTGCAAACATCCGCATCATCATCAGCATCATCATCAGCATCATCAGCACTAGCATCATCGTAACAACGAGCCTCGTCAGCATGCGCACCGATATACTCGTCCGCGCTGTCGCGTGTGACTGGGGATGAAGGGGGCTTGAAAAGAACGATATGAGAGCTGAGGAGAGCAGCAATGCAATCCGAACACTAAGAATCGCAAAGGAGGTATGGGGAGAAAGGGGGGGGGGATGCATAGCGAGATGGCCCAGTGACGGGGTGAAGGCATGATTGGGGAGCGACAGCGCGGAATGAGGAAGTCGGCTCACGAGGGGGGGCGGGG
>CAUYUJ010004594.1:57500-68524 GCA_963575745.1 Prorocentrum cordatum | reverse complement strand
AGGATGGGGACGAGGAGGAGGAGGAGAGGAGGATGAGGATTAGGAGGAGGAGGAAGAACGGAGGAGGAGGAGGAGGAGGAGGAGGAGGAGGAGGAGGAGGAGGAGACTCGAGAGCCATGTCGCTGCAACTGGCGATTCCGACTACCGAGCCCTCCTGCCACGTAATTACCCATGCTGTGCACCCTGACACTCTGTCGATGCTTGCGTTCCCTACGCGCTCTGCTTTCAGGTGCTCCGTATCGTGTCTCGGATCACGGTTGCGACGGCCGCCTGCGGGAGTTTGGCGGGTGTGGCAGCGGCCGCGGCGGCCTCTCTGCGCCCGGTGCCGCCGCCTCGCCTCTCCTCCCGGCCACCCGGGCGGCTGCAGAGGGGCCCGCGCCGTAGCCCGCAGGCGGCGCGCGTGCGAGCAGGCGCTCCACTTCGTTGCGAAGGGCGTCGTGTGGGACCCCCTGAGTCGTTGATCCGATCCCCATCCCCAGCGGCGTGGCCTGGGCCCCACTGGACGATTTACACCCCTGGATGGGGATATGGGTCGTTCCCTTCGGGTTTCGAGGGGTGTATCCCCAACCGGGGTGGTAATTTGGTGGGGGTCTCGAAGGGGATGGGGACGGGGATGGGGATCGGTTAAACGATACTGATCGGCTTCCAGTGGCCTGCGGTCGTGCAGGCCCCCCCATCGGCATCCAGGAGCAGGCGGACGTCGGCCTGCTGTGGATTGCGGGGGCTCCGCGTCGGAGAAGCTTCCCACCCAAGGCCGTCACGCCAATGCCGACTGTGCTGTCACCAAGCAGCCGTCGCGGAGGCAGACGGCTTCGTGCAGGTCTTGCCATCGCCCTTTCGAGCCCAGCGAAGCTCGAGTCCGCTCCCGGCCTTCGGGCCTTCGGCAAGGAAACCACTTCGACCCCGAGTGCATCCACAGAGGTTTGGGGCCATTGGCGAACATCGAGGGGGTGTCGGAGAATGTCCCGGGAGGCGTACGGGGCGAGCAAGTGTAGGCGCCAGCGCCGCGTGCAGCCCGAGGAGCCTGAGCCAGCGGACCCGCCGCGTGTCCCCGAAGCTGATGATCCAGATGGTGGTTTCGAGGACGGTGCTTTGAGAAACTTGGATTGGTGGGACCGCGTGGCGGCTCGGGACATTGAGTGGGTCCCCGTAATTGCCCGCATCCAGGAGTCTGTCCTCCATGCTTGTGCCGAGGCCCGGGCGGCAGTGTGTGTGGCGCTGCAGCAGTGTGATCCTGAGAGTTTGGAGGCAGCGCGTTTGTGGACCCCTTGCCTTTTGCCCAGACCCCAATTGGCAAGGGGGCGAATCAGAAAAATATTGACCACATAATTTCGATTTGCTGCGTTTGTTATGGGTTGGGCTCGTGGCCACAGCTCAGGAGCATGGCCCTGCTGTGCGGCCAAGAGGCCCGGTATTTTACGTCAGTGGGCACCTCCGACGGAGAGACTCGCAGGATCGAGTCGTTGCTGCTGGCCGGCGAGGTGTCGAAGGCCGCTGCCCCCTTTGGCAGGAAAGGCGGAGACGGAAATTCGCTTGGGCACCGCAGTGGCCGCGTCTGGGGGCATGGAGGTGGAGGCGCGGGGCGCGCAGCAGAGGCCCGCTGTTAAGCAGGAAATCGCTGCGCGCATCTCTCGCTTTCCGCGGCTTGCTGGGGCGGGGGGTCCTTCAGGGTCCAGGTACGAACGCTGGGGAAAGTTGCGGCGACACCTGGACGGTCTCCAGGCAGCCGGCGTGGTCCACACGAGGCTCGTTTCAGAGGCTGTCCGATAGCCTTGAGGAAAACGGGTAGCAGTGTCCGGCCGCTGTCATGCGGCAGCATTCTTCGGCGCATCATCGCTCGAGCGGCCTGCAAGGTGGTGGCCGACGCCCTCCGCGAGCTGGGGTGGCCGCTCCAATATGCGCAAAATCTTTGTGGCATCCGCTGAAGAACGCCCCGCTGCTGCGTTTTGGTCTTTCGATTGCACAAATGCTTTCTATATGATCACGAGGCCAGCCACGTGGACAGCTTTGGCAGGAACGCTTTTGTGCCGTGGCTCGTCAACGCATTCGTTTTGGGATTCTTCCAAAAAGGCTTGGCCAGTTCACTCTGCTCGGGGCGTTGACCAAGGCTGCCTTTTGAGCCCCGGGCTGTTCTGTGCGGCGCTGGCCTTGGCATTGGCGTCGATCGTTCAGCGGCTTCGTTCCCTGGGTCCGCAGGCGCGGGTGTCTGCTTGCCTGAACGATAGTTGCGCGGTTATCGATGCTCGATTCGCCGCGGAGGCCGTCTCCGGAACGATGGGGGTCGCTGCAAGGCTCCTGTTTAGAGCGTCAGCTTGCCAAGTCCAAAGTGTGGGTGCCCGACCCCGCTGCCCCAGTGCCGGCGCATGTCGCTATCCAAATGGTGACCGAGCTCCGATGCCTGGGTCGCGCAATGCGTATCTGGACAGCCGATCTCGACGAAAATGATCAGCATCGCCTCGGGGCTCTACAGGCAGCCGGGTCGAGGTATCTTTGGGGGCGTTGGACAGTTTCTTTGGGAGGACGCAAATCCTTGTTTCCAAAGGGGTGCGCGTTCAGACCGCATGAACGTTGCTGCGTGCCCCAAAAGCTGATGTCAACTTTTGAAACGACTGTGCTAAACGCTACGGCGACAACCGCATTTTGAAAACAGCCCGCCTTCCTAACCGTGAGAACCCATGCGATCTTTTGAGGCGATTGTGCACCGCGCGAAGGCGAAAACCCACATTTTGAAAACCGCCCCCCGTCCATTCGTAAAGTTTTAGCACATTTATAAGACGAGCGCGCGTGGCGCTATGACGAGAGCCACATATTGAAACCGGCCCGCCTCCATCCGTAAAGCTTCGGTATTGATCTTAAGGGTCAACAAGTCGGATGAATTTTCAGGCGAAGCGCCCCGCCCGCCCTGCCGACGAAACCGGGGAGTCGACCAGGAGAAGTGATATGCAAGGAAGAGGAATTGAGGAGAAGGCGGAGGAGGAATTTGAGGAGGAGGAGGAGGAGGGGAGGAGGAGGAGGAGGAGGAGGGAGGAGGAGGACGACGACAATGACGACGCCGACTGATAGCGATGACGGCGGCGGCGGCGGGCGACGACGACGACGACGGACGACGGCGACGACGACGAGGGCGCCGAGCGGCCTCCGAGCGGCGGCCGCCGAGCGGCCTCGCGGCGGCGAGCGGGCGCCGCGAGGCCGCGCGCCGCGGCGTCGGCGGGCGCCGCCCGCGCGGGCGCCAGCGGCCTCGTCGCGCCGCCGAGGCCCTCGGCCCCCGCCGCCGCTGGCGCCGCTGCCGCTCGAAGGGCCCTCGGCGCCCTCGCCGCCGTCCTCCTCGTCCTAGTCGTCGTCCTCGTCGCCGTCGTCGTGGTCGTCGTCGCCCTCGTCGTCGTCCTCGTCGTCCCAAGGTCGGGGGGCCTCGCCGCCCTCCTCGGCCTCGTCGCCTCTCGTCCTCCTCGCTCGGAGGGCCTCGTCGTCCTCGTCGCCCCTCGTCGCTCCACCCCCACCGCTGCCAGCGCCGCCGCCTCGGATCCTGCAGAGCCAGGGGTGCACTGACCTGGGCGTGCGCGCACGATCGTGCAGGATCCCTGAGGATTTACCAGGACCCTACAAGGCTCGAGTGACCCAGGTTTGCCTCGCGAGGGCCTTCACCGTCGACAGCTCGAGTAGGAGATCGATTGCAGAATGGATTTGCTCGCCAATTTGCTTTCTTCGCATCATCGCAGAACACAGGTAAGTGGCCTGTATCTTTACGAACGTCCCACGTACTGTCAATTTTGGGGTACATCGATTTTGTAGCTGATCTCCTACTCGAGCAGCCTCGCGAGGGCCTCCCGTGTCGAGGGCCTCTCGAGGGCCTCGCGGCGGCCACGAAGCAGATGCCTCCGGTGCTCCACGCGAACTTCTCGGATCGGCCCCCGGGCCGTCCTGGCGGCGCCTCTGGAGGCCGCCCCCCTTCCTGGGCGCAGGCCGCGCGTCAGGGGCGGGGGGCCAAGCGTTGAGTCGGGTATGTCCCTCTACAGGAGGAATACACGCTGGTCGTTGAAAGCAGGCATTTTTTGATTCCCAGATCCCAATCTACTTCAAGCGCCTTCCTACTTCGAGAGTCGACATGATTTTGCTGTGTTTTTTATTCTCTGTGGGGGCCTGGACCCAATCAACTTCATCCGCCTTCCTACTTCATGTTTTCACCTACTTCTTCCGACCGACGAGTAGGGGAAAATCGCCAAAGATACCGGGGACGATTCTCCTAGTCTTTTTGGACATTTTTTGACCGTGTCGGATTCCTCTCCCCGGCTCCGCCTGCAGGAGGACATGCCCGACCGAGGCCAAGCGCAGATCCGTGAGGGCCGTGCGGACCTCCGAGCGCGTGCTCGGCGGCGGGCCCGGGGGGGCGGGCGAGGAGGGGCGGGCCTGCTCGGAAGGCTCGGAGGTCCCCCGGGGCCTCCCGAGGAGTCTTTCCGAGGCCTTCCCCGAAGGCGCGGGGCACTGCTCAGGAGGCCACGGCGCTCCTGAGAAGCGGCCCCCCGCCCTCTGAGAGGGCCTGCTCCTGCTCACTTCCCCCCTCGCTCGCCGCCGATGCATGTCTATGCAGTTTTCTCTTACTCTAGTGGGGCTTGACGGCTGTTTGCCAAGCGACTAGCGGGCGTAAGGCCATATAGATCGAGGCAGGCTCAGGTAGGTCGAGGTAGATCGGGATACATTGAGTCCAAAGACCTCCAGGGAAAGCCGGAGCGAACCGTGGACGCTCCAGCGCGAGTCGAGGGACAGCAGAAGTCGTTAAGCCCATATCGACCTAGAGGCCTCTGAGCGCTCTGGAGAGCTTCCAAGGCCTCTAGAGGCTTCGGAGGGCCTTCGGAGGGCCTTCGGAGGGCCTTCTAGGCTTCAGAGGGATCCAGAGGCCTCCAGAGGCCTCAGGAGACGTCTAGAGGCGGTGATCGTCGTCGTCGTCGCCGTCGTCGTCGTCGTCGCCGTCGCCGCCGTCGCCGTGGCCGTGGCCGCGGTCGCCGCCGCCGTGGTCGCCTTCGCCGCCATCGTCTCGAAAGGGTTTTTGTTTTCGGCCCAGGGGGCACGTTCTGGGCCCTGGAGGCCGTCAAAGTCGATCGGGGAGGGGCTCCACTCGTCGGGGGCCAGCTGGGCGCTATCTGGACGCTGGCGCTCAGCTGGACCCCGACGTCCCGGTCGGCCGCGGCGTCGATGGACAGATGATGTGGATGTGTTGCTGCAAAACACGAGCGCGGCACGAGGCTCACGGTTCCCGTCCGCAGCCAACAGCGTTTTCCTTGGCAGCGACTGGATAATTCATTCCTCAGTCACATGTGGTTGCACGCCTGATGTATGATGGAACGTTAATGATATTTTTGTATCAGCCGCTTCTCTTGCGTTCGCGTTTCATTGCCGTAGGGACTCCGCCCGAACTTGACTTGGACGTTGGGAGGGGTTCTGCAACCAATCGGACATAGGTGCCCTCACCCTCATCGTCGTCGTCGTGCTTCTCTCCCACTCCTCTTGGGCACCCTGTAAGTAATATCATCCAGCAGTGCCTCCACTTGTTTTACTGGGCCCCGTATTTTCAGGAGGTGCATGATGGGCATTATGCACTCATGAACGTTGGGTTGGCTTTGCCCTCTACTTGTCCTTGTGGTGCGAGCCTCCCCCAATATCGAGAGAGGGTGGCAAACACTGTTTGAACAGCCTGGGTCTGCATAGTTCACTTCCTTGGGGTAACTAGTCGGCCCCAATCCGCGCAGTCGTGAACAGTGTCTCGGGTGAGACGCGCACACGGGAGTGGCGTGACAGTCCTGAAATTCATTGCCGGTCCATCCGTAGTGGCAGCGTGAAGTCTTTGCCATGCTTGCCTGGCCTCTGCACTATGTTCAGTTTGCTGTGGGTTTGTCCGCCGGTTGGAGTACGGGCGCGTTCCTTTCGGGGAAACGAAAGATTCGAGTGAGCTGGAACTCGGTTGTGCCGACGTTTTTGACGAGCGCGTCCTGGATTTTGACGGTCCCGTTTTCGTGGTATGTTTGCAGCGGAGCTCGCGTCAAATTCTAGATTGGGTCTCGTCATTTTCATGATGACCACATTAGGCCAATCCGAGTCCCCCGTACCCGAGTCTTACATCTCCCCGATCCTTACCGGAGCCCGCATCAAGCCAACCTCCTCTCCCCTCCATTTCCCCGATCCCGCCCTCGAGGAAGTCTCCCGTAGTCGTGATCAACTGCGAGGACGTGGGGCGGCACCGCGGCAGGAACTTCGACTGGGATGCCGTGAGGACGGGGCCGTGTCGGAGGCTTGGAGGTTGACACCAACACCAATGTCGGTGGTGTGCCTCCATCGAGGCAAGATGATCCCGATCTCGGTGATGGTGGTAATCCTTGGGCTGCCTGGGTGGCCGAAAGGTTACCACCAACATTCAAATCCAGGATCATCTTCCTCTGGTGGAGGCAGCCCCATGTGTTGGTGTTGGTGGTGCCCATTTCCAAACCTCCAACCGTGGGAAGTTGTCGCAGCGAGGCGGTCTCCCCTCGGTGGTCCAAAACCGGGGTCCTGAGGGACGGGGACCTACGGATAGGAAGGGACTCGAGGGTGGGTTTACGTTGTTTGAGACCCCTCGTCCTCGGGACCCCATCCCTCAGGACCCCATCTTTGGCCCACCGATTCCCCCCCCCGCCCCTCCTCCTCCTCCTCCTCCTCCTCCTCCTCCTCCTCCTCCTCCGCCTCCTCCTCCTCCTCCTCCTCCTCCTCCTCCTCCCCTCCTCCTCCTCCTCCTCCTCCTCCTCCTCCTCCTCCTCCTCCTCCTCCCCCCTCCCCCCCCCCTCGGCGGGGCGGGGCGCTCGGACATCCCCAGAGGCTCGATCGCATCGGGCCCGAGCTGTTGCTGGCATCTCTTCGGCCCGGAGGCGGTCCTCGGGCCTCGGGTCCAGCAGGAACCGCATCGGGAGCGGAGGCTGCTCCCCCGGAAAGGCTCCGCGAGCTCTGGGGCTCGAGGACCGGAACTAATCGGGGCGTCGGAGGTCTGGGGACGAGGGTCTCGCTCAAATTCCTCCTCCTCCTCCTCCTCCTCCTCCTCTCCCTCCTCTTCCCCTCCTCTTCCTCTCCTCTTCCTCTTGTCCCCCTCCTCCCCCTTCTTCTCTTCCCCTGCTCCTCCCCCTCCTCCTCCCCCTCCTCCCCTCCCCCCCCTCCTCCCTCTCTCCTTTCCCCTCTTTCTTCTGTCCCCGTTCCTCCTCCTACTCCTCCTCCTCCTCCTCCTCCTTTCCTCCTCTTCCTCTCCCCCCTATGGCGGGGAGTGATGGGGAAGGGGATGGGGGGGAGGCGGTGGGAGGATGTGGATGTTGGTGGTTGAGGGGGATGTTGGAGCCAGCTGGGGGTCTGAGGTGGCCCAGCATTGATTCCAGCGACTAGGGAAAGGGCACGAGGCTCGAGGTTCTGGGTTCGAGATGTTTCTTTTCTTTCGGCCTTCGTGGGCCGTTCTCGGGCCCCAGGATTGTCAAAAGCGGATCCAGGGTATCAGAGTGCATCAGATGGGCCCCGGGAGATTTTTGGGACCGATTGCGAAGGCCTTACGGCTGGTGCCGCCGACCCTGAATGGACGACGACGACGACGACGACGACGACGACGACGACGACGACGACGACGACGACGACGACGACGACGACGACGACGACGACGACGACGACGACGACGACGACGACGACGACGACGACGACGAGCGCTCTTGGGGGCCTCTTGGGGGTAGTTTGTGGGCCTCTTGGGAAGCTCTTAGGGGCCGCTTGGAAGCCTCGTGGGGGCCTCTTGGGGCTTCCTGGGGGTCTCTTGGAGGGGGCCTGGGACGTCTTGGAGGCTTCTTGGACGGTCTTGGGGCTATCTTGGGCGTTTTCGGCCGATCTTTGGGCGACTCGGGGCCCTCTTGGGCCGTCTCGGGGGCCATCTTGGGCATTCGGACCTCATTTGGAGTGTTTTCGAGGTTTCTAGGCCGCCCGAGGAAAAACGAATCTGCCCCCCCACCCCCCCCCGGGACCCCCCCGGGACCCCCCCCCCTGGGGAAGGGATCAAAGGGAAGGGGCTTCCCTTCGACTCGATTACGACACTGCTAGATTTTTCTCTCGCTCACGAGCTTGAGAAGGAAGCTGCAGGGAAAGGGGACGACGGAGGCGACGACCGACGGAGACGACTACTCGAACAGCCAAGCCCCTCGCACACGCCGACAGGGTCGGCGGATTTTGGGCAAACTTGCCCTTGCCATACTCCTTCTTGACTGATTTTCTCGGGGACCATCCAGTTCAGATCCCCCAGCCGCCTCCAAGGGCGATGTCGTTCCCCTTTGAGAGAATGCCATCTAATGCGCCCGTGCTACTTCAGTACTTTGCTCCTGTCCGGCTAATGCCCTTTGCCGCCACTGTTTGAACTGGTGAGCTGTGCTAGCGGATGCTGAGTTAGATCACATGTACCGCGGGCAGTGTCCTGATTCATAAAACAATTTGCACCGTGGTCCCTTCCATCTTTTCTGTGATACTTCTGGTGCGACTTCTGGAGCATCATATCACATGGATATCAGTTTGCCGTCCAAACGACAGGTTGCCAGCCGAATGGCTTGAGGCTAAAAACTAAGATGGCAAAGGATGCCGAAAATGTCGGGGCTGGCTCCGGGCCTGGTGTGGCACATTCGCTGAAGTATCAGCTGGCCAGAAAGCAAGCAATGCTGTCCGAGGAATCCCATGCAGTTTTCGCCGGCCAAACAAATGCGATATTCGAACGACGCGCTGTCTGTACCATGTCAGGTGGTTGGAAAGGCTCCCGTCAGCCCTTCTGTGCCTCCTCCTCTTGCGAGAGGCAAGGCTCCAGTGTGTGGACGCACGACTGCTGGGAGTGCGCCCGAACACGTCGTACAAATCAACTTTGAGGAGGCGCGATCCTCTGTGGGATCCGATCCCCGTCCCTCGAGACGTGAGCCGTCTGTTGGAGTGGAGGTCCGAATTGTCCGCGCACGTCGTCTGGAAGTGCCTGCAATTTGCGAAACCCCCGTGCCGCTTCAGGCGGTGCCTCCCGCCGCTGCCTCCCGTCGGCCGTGCGTCTCGCGTCTCGCCCGCGCCGCCCCCGGGCGGCTTTGGGCTGCTGCGCGCTGGGGGGCCCTTGCTCGGCTCAGGCGGGTCGCCCGCTCCGCTGCTCCTGCAGCTGGACGCCCGCGACTGACCGCCCCTCCACGCTGACCCCGCTGCTCCTGCAGCTGGGCGCCCCCGTCCCGCAAGCCCTGTGGCCAGGCGTCCCCGCCACGCCCGGCTGCGATGCGTGCGCCGGCCGGGGGCGGCCTTCCCCTTCCCGCCCCTCGCCGCCCTGCCGCCGCCTGGGCGTCCTTGGCGACGGCTAGCGGCTCCTCGCCGCGCTGCGCCGCTTCAGTAGGTGCCTTGCAGCTCAGCAGCCCCCCGGCTGCATTGCAGCTCTGCTTTGCAGCCTTCGGCGGCCTTGCAGCTGGCGGCCCCGCAGCTCTGCTCTCAGCAGCTCAGCGTGGCAGCACAGCAGCGTTTCGCTGCAGCGGGCTGGTCGCTGGCCCCGCCCTCGTGGTCGCTGGCCTCCCCGCATCCTGCCAGCGCTGTACCGCAGCAGTACCTGGCACCCACGGCCTCCCGACGAGAACCCGGATGCCGCCCGCTTCCGTGGGCTCTTTCGCCCCTCCCTCCTGTACGGGTTCGATTTGGTTTACGCTTTCAGCGCTTGCAGCCTTTGCCTCAGCCCCTGGGTATGGGCACGATGCCGCTCCACGTCCACTGCCAGGTCGCCTCAGCAATGGCCGGCCGCCCCGGCCACTCCTGCCAAACTTCTTCGTGTGGTGAGTGCCCTCTTCTCGCGCCCGCTTTCCGCGGCCGCCTTTCGCCTCTTTGCTTCTCGCGTGCCGCCGGACAGAAATCAGGAGGGACAGAAAAACACACAGACACAACGAATCGTCGATTTCCAAGAAAATATGGGAAAATATGGGAAGTGAAGGGGAAGACGAAAACCCCCAAAACATGGGATAATATGGGGAATATTTTTACTTGTGTGTATTTATTTGTGTGTCCTGGGGCCCCTTTAAGAAAATACGCCATGCCTAGGGCTACTAGAGCGCTCGTGCGGATCGCCTCTGCCGCGCTGCGATGGAAAAATTGCTACCCCTCCTTCCCCGCCGTCACCACTATCCCTCCCTAAGTCCCATCCCCCATCGTCCTGCTCCGTCTCCAGAACCCATTGGGGCTTTGTTTAAACGTCGGGCAACTTCAGCCCCTTCACAGCAACGTCCGAGAAACCTCGACCCCCCTTTTCCCCCAGCGTGGCGGGGGAACGCAAGAACATCTACCAAGAACCTCCCCTATCTCCGACCTTCCTCCCTGTGCTCCTCCTCCCCCCTCCCTCCCACCAACTACATAAGGCGGATCTGGCTTGTCTTTGCTGCGTATTTTTTTGTTGGGTGGGGGGGGGTGGGGGGGAGGGAGATTGCGTGGCGATGCGGCGGGCAACCACGCCCCGTGGCGAGGAGGGCTATCGAGCACTACGAGGAGGCGGGCTACGAGCCTCAGGGCGTGTGCGGGCAGGCCGCGGAGGAGGGGAGGAGGAGCAGGATTCGGACACGGATGGTGGAGGAACAGGAGGCGGACGAGGAGTCGGAGGAGGATCAACAATGAGGATGCAGGACGAGGCGGATCATGATGGTTATGTTGATGGTGGTGATGATGGTGGTGGTGGTGGTTCTGATTATGATGTAGATGCATATTCAGATGCTGATGGTGATGATGCTGATGATGATGCTGATGCTGCTGCTGATGATGATGATGAGGAGGAGGAGGGACAACCGGGAGAGGAGGGACTTGATGAAGATGGTCAGGGAGAGATGGAAGGAGGGCGGGAGGGAGGATGGTTCGAGGAGGAAACAAAACTGTATGAGTGCACGGGAGGGATGGGGAGGAGAGAGGAGGGATGGTGGAGGAAGGATGGGGGAGGAGGGCTGATGGAGGAGGGAGGAGAGATGCTGAGGAGGAAAGGAACATCATGCTGATGATGCTGA
>CAUYUJ010004594.1:22500-52500 GCA_963575745.1 Prorocentrum cordatum | reverse complement strand
TGTTTCCCTAATTCCGTCTTTGCAGTGCATAGAGTCGATCAGCGTCGGGTAATCGATGGGATAGAGCCGATTTTGCGTCGATGAGCGTCGATTTGGGGTCGATCAGCGTTGATTAGCGTTGACTCGCAAGAGTCAACAAGGTGGTATGGGAGGCTCCCATGAGTTGCCACCCAAGGTGGGAGTGGCATTTCAGGGGCAACGATCGGGGGAGAGGCTCAGGGGGGGATGCATCGACCCCCAACCGCCCATTGATCGCCGATTGGGGTCTGATAGCCCCACCCCGCCCAGGAACGTGCAGATTTGCTATCGGGGGCCTATCGCCGATCTATCGGCGACGTATCGCTATTCCAGGTCGATATTTCCCCCCATGCGCCAGTGCCCCCCGCCCCCCCCCCTATCGTTGCCCCTCAAGCATGTGAGTGTGAGCTGTTTCCCGTCTGTAAGATTTTCGAAGGTTTCTGGGTCTCCGAGGTTCATGGCTTCGGGAGGCTTGGTCGGTTGTCGGCGGTCTTCAGCCTCGGCGTTCCCGGGGACCGAGATTGGAGGGTTCCCCTGGGCTCCAAAGCTGTTCAAGGTTTTTGGACGTGATGTGTTTATTTGGCCAACATGGGGGCTCACCACTGTCTTCATTCCCTCCCAGGGTTCTCGCTGGGACGGCCCCCCTGCACTGCTTTGGGGGTCGCATTTTGCCCCGACCTCTCGGCACCTCTGACAACATGGGCCATGCGTTCTTGGTCGCCTGGAGGTCGGGTCAACATGCCGTCGTCGGAGGAGGGAGGAGCAAGGGCGAGGCGTTGGAGGAGACCGACGGAGGGAGGAGGGCGAAGGCGGACGTATGAGGAGTAGGAGGTAGGAGGTCTTGGCGTCGGCCTCGGCGGAGGGAAGAGAAGGAGGAGGAGGAGGACAAGGATGAGGAACAGGATGAAGGGGAAGGAGGAGGGAGGAGGAGGGGAAGAGGAGAAAGAGGAGGCGGAGGCGCAGGAGGAGGAGGAGAAAGACGGGGTGGGAGGATGGGGAGGCCAGAGAAGGACGACGAGGATGTTGCTGCTGCTGATGATGAGGAGGAGGTAGGATTGATGAAGGAGGCCAGAGGAGGGATGCTGATGTTGGTGATGATGATGATGATGATGATGATGATGATGATGATGCTGATGATGATGATGAGGATGTTGATGCTGATGCTGATGCGGATGGTGCTGGTGATTGTGATGCTGATAGTGTTGGTGATGATGATGATGATGATGTTGATGATGATGATGCTGATGATGATGATGCTGATGATGCTGATGATGATGATGATGATGGTGACAATGCAGATGACGATACTGATGACGATGCTGAAGATGATGCTGATGATCTGAGTGATGATGATTATGATGCTGCTGATAATGATGATGTAGTTGCTGGTGTGGTTGTTGTGGTTGTCGATGATGATGGTGACATTGGTAATGACAACGACGTCCACGATGATGCTGGTACTGATGATGATGATGATGATGATGATGCTGATGATGATGATGATGATGATGATGATGATGATGATGATGATTCTGGTGCTGAGGCTGGTGATGCGGATGAAGATGAGGACGATGAATCTGATGTGGACGATGACGCATGTTCTTAATCTTTTCGTGGTGGTGGCAACGGCAGATGCTGATGGGGCTGATGATTCTGATGATCATAACGGCAATTCTGATGATGACGATGCTGGGGATGATGATGATGAGGATGCTGATGATGATGTTGATGATGATGATGACAATGACGATGCCGAGGACGATGGTGATGATGATTTTTGATGATGATGCTAATGACGATGATGATGCTGATGCTGATGCTGTTGGTGCCGATGATGACGATGATGACGATGTTGTTGGTTGTGGTGGCGGTACGGATTTTGGTGATGTTGGTGATGACTGTACGATGGCGCTGTTGTTGACGGCGATTATGATGCCGTTTATGCTGACGTTTGACATTTCAGCGGTGTGGTGATGGTAATGATGATGCTGATGAGGATGCTGATGATGCTGCTGATGCTGATGATGATGGTGATGGTGATGATGATGCTGACGATGGCGATGACGATGATGTTGATGCTTACGACCATGGTGATGACGATGACGACGATGCTGGTGATGAGGGTACTGATGATGATGGTGGTGGTGCTGCTGCTGATGATGATGATGATGATGACAATGTGGATTCGGACGGTACCGATTGTGACGATCATGACGACGACGGCGAGGATTTTGATGATAGTGGTGAGGGTAAGGTTGATGGCGACGATGACGACGATGATGCAGTGGTTGCAAATGGTGGCGATGATGATTCGGACGGTGTGCTGCTGACGATCATGGCGATGTCGATGACGACGATGATAATGATGATTCTGATGATGCTGATGCTGCTGATGATGCTGAGGAGGATGATGATGAGGATAAGGATGAGGACGAGGATGATAATAATGTTTATGTTGATGATGCTAGTTCTGATTCTGATGCTGATGATGATGCTGATGATGATGACGATGATTCTGAGGATGATGATGCTGGTGATGATGATGCTGAAGCTGATGATGCTGATGATGATGATTATGATGATGATGATGCTGATGATGCTGGCGATGATGATTATGATGATGACGATGGTGATGATGACGATGCAGATGCTGATGATGATGAGGGCCAGGATGATGCTGATGATGAGGATGCAGATGCTGATGACGATGCTGGTGATGATGTCGGTGATGATGATGATGATGATGATGATGATGATGCTGATGCTGATGATGATGATGACGACGATGGTGATGCTGATGATAATGATGATGATGATGATGATGATGATGCTGATGATGTTGATGATGCATATGCTGATGATGATGATGCTGACGCTGACGATGATGATGATGATGATGATGATGATGATGATGATGATGATGGTGGTGGTGGTGGTGGTGGTTGTGGTGATGATGATGATGATGATGATGATGAGGAGGAGGAGGAGGAGGAGGAGGAGGAGGATGGTGATGTGGTGGATGAAGATGTGGTGGAGGAGGACCACTGTAAACCCAAGGAGCATCAACGATGCTTCAGCACACAATCCCCCACGTTCCTCCTTTTAGGTCTATTCAAGAATGTATTTCAATATCGGGAATTGCCCCATTGGATATAACCGTCTGAGGATCCTCAATCGTGTCAAAACCCCATTCTAGGGACTTCAACGCCGCGAATCGACGTGACTGTTGCGTCCTGACAGTTTTAAATAGCGCCTGAACGCCTTTCCTGGGACTTCAACGCCGTGAATCTACGTGACGGTTGCGTCCTGACAGTCCTAAATCGTGCCAGAATGCCATTCCTGATATTTCAGCCACACGACTCCTCAAACCTACCGCAAACATTTAAGACGAGCATGCGCGGCGCTGAGGCAAGAGCCATATTTTGAAAAGGAACCGCCCTTCATCCTTGAAGCCGCTGCATTTTTTACGACTGTGCACGGCGCTGAGGCGAGAGCCACATTTTGAAAAGGAGCCGCCCTCCATTCCTGAAGCTTTCACAACAAATTTGCGCGGTGCTAAAGCGAGAGCCACATTGAAAAATCGGGCCGCCATCCATCCTTGAACATGTTGCAAATTTTGAAAACTTCAGGAGCATAGATGGCGAGAAAGTCTTGGGCGAAACGCCCGGCTTGGCCTGCCGACACGCCCAGGGATGCGACAGGGTGGAGTTATTTATGAGGACAGAGGATGGATGAGGAGGAGAGGAGGCTGAGGAGGATGGATTGCTTATGAGGGAGGGGGAGCAGCAGGGGTGAGTGCTATTTTCTGTCTTTACACAGGTTGAGGGTCTGGGAGGAGCACAGCGCGTACGAATGGTTGCTCGAGCGCGGCCACGGCCTGAAGATATCGTACATCTTCGATGTCTTCGGGAACTACATCCCTGCCAGCACTCCAGAGTCGTGCAGCAGCTAGGACGAGGAAGAGAGCGCAACCAGGACTGCACCCGGACCTCCAACGTCTCCATGTGATCACGACTTGGGCTAGGGACCCTCTATCCCACAGTTGGGTCTGATTACTTGGTCGACCCTGCAGAACCAGGTGCTTCCTGGTGCCCTGTCCGTCCAGCTGCCTGATGGGCTTGTTTTCCACCACCACCACCATACGTTGGCGGGGGGAAGGAGGTGGAGGGCGAGGAGGAGGAGGAGGAGGAGGAGGAGGGAGGAGGAGGTGGAGGGCGAGGAGGAGGGCGAGGAGGAGGAGGGGGAGGGGAGGAGGAGGACCCCCTCCCCCTCCTACTGATGGTGGTGGCGGTGGGAAACAAGGCCCACCACTGCCTGTGGCGAATCCGTCACCGTGCCTGCGAAGCACTCTGTGTGGCGACCCTTCGAGCACCGCCCAGAAGGGCCGTCGCGTGTGACACCCCTCGTCGCTTCTGCTGGGCCTGTTTTCCACCACCACCACCACCACCACAAGTTGGAGGGGGAGGGGGTCCTCCCCTCCTCCTCCTCCTCCTCCTGCTCCTCCTCCCTCCTCCTCCTCCTCCTCCTCCTCCTCCTCCTCCTCCTCTTTGTCCTCCTCCTCCTCGTCCTCCTCCTTTTTCCCTCCAACTTAAGGTGGTGGTGGTGGTGGTTGTGGAAAACAGGCCCGTCCTCTTCTTCTTGAGGAGCCCCATGTGGCCCGTCTCGGGGCTGCCCTGGGCTCCTGTGGGGCAGTCTCGGGGGTCTCTTGGGGCCCCCTCTGCCCGTCTTGGGGCCGTCTTGAGGCACTCCTGACTGTCTGGGTGGTCTCTCGGGGCCGTCGTGGGGCCGTCTTGCGGCACCCTCTGGCCGTCTGGGGGTCCTCTTATTGTGTTTTGGTGTTCCTCCGGGCCTTGGGGCTTTCTTGGGGTTGTCGAGGGGCTTCCTGGGGCTCTCAGTGGGCTTTTTGGGGCTGGCCCTCGGGGACCGCAGACGGACTGATCTTCAACCGAAGAGTGCAGTAATCTAAAGATATATTTCTAGATAGCTTCATCTATAGGGGCTCTTGGGTGCGTCTTGAGCCAGTGCTGTGCTGTCTTGGCGTCCTCGGTGGCCTTCTTGGACCCCTGAGGAAGCCTCGGAGTGCTTTAGAGAGCCCCAGGAAGGCGTCGGGCCGCTCGGGAAGCCTCGGCAGAGGGGTGCGGTGCATGCAGAAAGCCATGCCAGACAGCATCGGGCATTCCACCACGTCAACACGCGCGAGGGGGCACGGTGGCGGATCGCGTTTCACATCCTTTTCATGTCTGAAGCACGGGTTGCTCTCGGAGGGGACTTGCGTCCACTCGGGTGTCCTTCGATATGTTCCGACTGTAGTCTTGTGACGGGTTTCTGTTTCGGATTGTTGCTTGATCTATCTGTTGCCCAAGGACAGCTTCTGGAGGCCGAGCGACGAAACGCCCGTCGTGTGTCTCCGCGACGCTTGGAGATCTTGTCTGGCAGAGTCAACGCGGATCGGCTGTTAATCTTGGCTGATGTAGTACGAGCTGCAGGATTCACTTGAGGGAAGATGCTTCCACACCGGGCCCAAGCAGTACCAACCCGCCTGACCACGGCTCGGCCGAAGCGATTCTGAAGTACCGCTCGCCTTTCCCCTGGGCCTACCTTTCGCTTGCCACCACTCGGCCAGGGACTGCCAACCCAGACTGGGATGCAACTCCTGGGGATGGGTTACAATTCAGCAGCGGCGCTGGTGCATCCGTGGTTGAACTCTTGCCATTCCGCTGAATCCCGTTCCATCTGGCTTCATCCCGGGCTCGGCCCAGCCTGATCCAGCTCGGGCTCAGTAGCCCTCAGTTGTCAGTCGTTCTTGCGAAGACCTCCCAGCAGTTGTTTTCTAGGGGACGGCTGACCTATAGCCTTTCTGTTTGTCCTCTGGCGGGCGTTGTGGCACACAGTTGCAACACATCAGCGAGCTCCCGCGACAGAGCCTCGCGCAGCAGAGCACTACCGCAGGTCAGCCGCCCTTTGGCCGAGGGTGGTGGTAGTGAAAAGTAAGTCCTCCACCTCTCTCTCCCTCCTGCCTGGCCCTCGTTCCCCATGCTGGTGCTATCCTGCTATCATTCTCCTGCTGTCATGCCCATGCTCTCATGATCTCGCTTTTCCTCCTCTTTTCCTTCTCTTCCTCTTCAGACGGCTTCCGTGGAGTCTCTCGTGGGCCTCTTGGCGGTATTTTTGGGACCTCCTGGGCCGCTTGGGGGCCCTGTGGGGCATCCTTTCGGGCTTCTGGGGGCCTCTGGAGGGCTTCTTGGGGGCCTGCTGGCGGTCTCGGGGGCCAACTATCGGGGAAGTCTCGATATGTCGGTTCGGGTTTCTTCCTCTTGAAGCCCTCATGGGAGCGCCCTCGGGGAGGCCTCTTGGATCCTCGTGGGCCGTCTTGGGGCCGTCCTGGGAGCCTTTTGTGCTGACTTGGGGCGATCTTGGAGGCCTCTTGGGCCGTCCAGGGCAGTCGGAAACTTGAACAACCAATGTAGCATCAATGATTGTTGTCTCTTCGGGCCCTCTGGGGCCCCTCTTGGAGCCCTCCTGGGGCGTCTTGGGCGCCTGTTGGGCGTCTTGGGACCAACTTGGGTCATCTTCTCTTGGGAGGCCTCTCGGAAACCTCTTGGATTCGGCTTTGATTCAGCGGGTGTTTCGTGCGCTCTTTCGTGGGATGTTTCGTGGGGTGTTCATTGGGTGTTTCGCGGGGTGTTTCGGTGTGTCTCGGCGGATGTTTCGTGAGGTGTTCCGTGAAATGTTTCGTGGGACGTTTCGTGGAGTGTTTCATCGGGTGTTTCGCGGTGGTGTTTCACGGAGCGTCGGGCGTCATTTTTTTTTCCGCGGCGCGTTTCGTGTGCGTTTCGTATTGTGTTTCGCGGTGTGTTTCGCTGGGCGTTTCGCGTTGTGTCGCCTCGTGGGCTGGAGTCCTCATGAGCACTTTTTTGAGTTTCTTTTCAATCTTCTCGGAAGCCTTTTGGAGGCAGCTTTGAAACCTCTTTGGGGCCGCTCTGAAGCCTCTTGGGGCCTCTTGGGGCGGAGGGCTGGAGATGTCAATTCTTGCTCCCCCTCCTTGGCCCCTCTTGGGGTACTCTTGGGGCGTCTTGGGCCGTCTTGAGGGTCTCTTTGGCCGTCTTGAACCTCTCTTGGGTCGTCTTTGAGCGCTGCTGAGAGTCTCTTGGGCCGTCTCGGAGCGTTTATACCAACCTCTTCGGCCGTCTTGGAGCGTTGGAAGCGAGACGGATCAAATCTTTGGAACAACCACAGAACATGAGTGAATTTTGCATATTGTCGCTACCTTGGGGGTCCTCTTGGAGCCATCTCGAGCAGTCTTGGAGGCCTCTTGGGCCGTCGTGGGGGCGCCTTTTGGGCCCTTGTGGCCGTCATTGGGGCATCTTGGGTCCTTCTTGGGGGACTCTCGGGCCATTTTGGGGCGATCGTGTTGACGCTCTGAAGACCGGAGACGAAGAATGCGAACACCAACAGGAACCAATGTGTTTTGACGTTTCCAGGGCTTCGAGGCGGCCCAGGAGGCTACTAAGAAGGCTCCAGGATGATTCCCTGGGCCATCTAAAACCATGTTGGACATGCGTGTCCCGAACAACGCGCCCGTGGCCTCTCGAAAGGTCACGGTGCCCCGAGCGCTGCCGCAGCAGGCGCCGACTTCCAGGCGGAGTCCGTCGCCACATTCCGGGCCATCGCCCACAGGGCGAGGGCCGTCGCCGCCAGGCAGCGCGGGGACCGCTCGGTGTCATCCGACTCGGACGACAATGGCTCCGCTTGGGTGAACTTGTGCAAGGGTTGAAGCGCTACGGGCTCAACGGCTTGCCGGTTGAGCACCTGCCGCAGTCGGCTCCCCTTCAGCGGCTGCTCCGGCGGAGCCGCCGCAAGGCCAGCCGCGGGCGGCTCCCGTGGGTCACCGGCGAGCTGCAGAAAGACTTCGAGCCGCTGAAGAGGACGTCGGACGCTACTCTGCGCCCGCCGCAGAAGGGCAAGCCGTTCCAATCGTTCGCCCACTTCACCAGCTGCTGGTGGACCAGGGCGCTGACCCAGCTCTCGCTCCAGGCGGACCTCAACAGCGAGGCCGTCACTTTCAAGCGGTTGCTCAGGCGCTTCTTCGACCTGTGCCATATGGCGCAGGAGCTCGGCGTCGCGGCTGCGTACGAGTGCGACCGCCAAGACTCCGCCTCGGCACGCAGATCGAGGACATGGATCCCTCTGTGGATCCGGACGCCAGCTTCGAGAAGGTCGACCACGCCTTGCGCAGCGACGTCAAGGAGCAGAGCAACAGGGCAAGGCAGGCTGGCGACGGCGCAGGCCGCGGCGGCTGGGGCGCGGGCAGGGGCCGCAGGGCCACGCGAGCCAGCCTGCAGGTGGGCAGGCGGCGCCGGCGGCGCCGCCGCCGCCGCCCCCGGCCCCGGCGCGCGGGCGCCCGCGCCCGCGGGCCGGCCCGAAGGGAGACGGCAAGGTATGGAAGTGAACGCCCGCAGGGCCCGGCGATGCACGTCGCCGCGTACCCGTTGAAGCAGGGGCGCGCGTTGCGCGCGCGAGTGATGGTGGCCGTAGGCTATCGGATAGCGGCGCGGCGCTTCAAGGTGAACAAGTTGACCCCCTGCCTCTTCCTCTTCCCTCTTGGCCCCCCTCCTGGTATCCCGCTTCTTCCTATCATCCCCGCGGGGGATCGCCCGCAGGGCGTTGGTTTGAATGGCGATGCACATTGCCGCGTACCCAGTGAAGCAGAGGTTAGTTCTGCGCGCGCGAATGATGGCGGCCGCAGGCCAACGGATAGCAGCGCGCAATGCTTTGCGCCGCAGTCGCGGTGTCAGGGTGGACAGATTGCCTCCCCACCCTCCTCCTCCCTTCCCTCCCCTGCCTGCTCCCCTCCCCGCCCTCCCTCGTCTTTCCGCCCTCTTGCAATCCCCGCAAGGGGTGGCCCGCGGGGAAGGTTTTGGAACAGCGCTCGCACGCGCCCTAGCGGCGCCGCGGACAGGGCCGCCGGCCAGGCGCCCGCCGACCAGCCTGCCTGCGCTGGCGCGCATGTCCGCTTCGCCCTGCTTCGCCTGGAGGGCGCTGAGCATTTGCAGCGCCGTGTGTCAGGCGGGGGGCCCCCGGTTGGTCCGGAAGAGCGCGTCCGCGTGACGTTGGAGGCCCGCCCGCAGGGCGATCCGTTCCCTCCCCTCGGCCCCGACATTTCGGACAATGTCCGGGAGATTTTGAGGGGCGCCGCAGGCGTGGCCGTCCAAAGGAAAAAACTTTGAATTTTTGGAAAGCTCGGTCCGCGGCGCTGTCGGACCGTCGCCTACAGTGGGTCGATTCCCTCTCAGCGACATTCCGACCCCCCTTGGGAAAATCCGCGGTCTCCCCCTGGAGGAAATGCTTCTTGCCGTAGGCCATCAAGACGGCAATTTCATGGAGGACTTATTCCGGGGTTTCTTTGTTGCTGGCCCTGTACGGGCTTGTGGCGTCGGGCGACGACTGCCTGATCCAGCGTTGCCGCGCAATGCAGGGGAAGGCCTGGGTGAATTGTTCCACCAATTTCGCGCGATAAATGACGCCGCGATAGCCATGGTGAGACCAGGCCCCCCATGCAGAGGCCGCATGGCAGAAACACTTGCACGAGGTAGCTTCGGGGAAAGTTTGGCCGCCGCTTGATTTCCGCGAAGTGGATTTAGGCCATGTCCTCCTCGTTGATAGATTGGGCATTGAGGAGCAGCGAGAGGGGGCGCGCAACATCCGCATAATCGACAACTTCAAGAAGAATGGCGTCAACGCTTGTGCGTTCATGACAGAGCGCGCGTGGAATGATATGCGCGACCATTTGTCTCGCGTCGCATTGGCTCTACTGCGCGGCTTGCGCCGCGCCCCGCCCGCAGGGCCCCCCAGGGATTCTTATCGGGAACGGCGATTTCGTCGGCGCTTTCAAGGCGGTGTGCCCTGGCCCGGAGCAGTCCTGGCTGATGTGGTGCTTGGTTTGGGATGCGGACAACCGTGAATGGAAAGTGTCTGAGCTGTTGACCCAACCGTTCGTGGCACTCGGAGGCGCGCTCGCGTGGTGGCGATTTTATTCGCGCGCGTGTGTGTGTGTGTGTGTGTCTGTGTGTGTGTGTGTGCGTGTGTGTGTGTGTGTGTGTGTGTGTGTGTGTGTGTGGCGCGCGCGGCGCGCCAAGCTGGCGTTTCAGGAGTTTGCGCCACTCCTAGGTTGGAACCTTGACCAGCATAATTCAAAGGGCATGGGTGCGCGCATGAACTTCCTCGGCTGCGCTGTGTCTGTCCCCCGACAAGGCGTAGAGTGGCATCGCCACCCGCGCAAGGCCGCAGAGTGGCGTCGCGAGGTTGGAGAAACCCTGGCCTCGGGCTTCTTTCCCCCCACTTTGGCGTGCACGTTTACCGGCCGTCTCAACTTCGCGTGCTCGCGGGCGTTCGGTCGGGTAGGTCGCTCTTTCATCAGGCCGCTGTATTGGCGCCAATCATCTCACGGGCCCTTGGGGTTGACCAAGCGGTTGCGAGCGCGCCTCCGCCGGTTGGCTGCTCTGTTAGGTTCCCCCCCGGGCATGCACCGCAGCGCGGCGGAATTTCATCAGCCGTTGTTTGATGTATTGGTGTATGCAGACGCGGCCGGCGACGTTGGCGTAGGGGTCGGTGTCGCGTGGCGCGAGTCAGGGTCTCGCGAATGCGCCGTGGGCTTTGTTCCGCGCAGCAGCTCCGGTTACACTCGAGGAAAGCGCAGGTCAACGCTTTTGAACTGCTGGCTTCCGCGGCCTCGTGGCAGACCTGGGGTCCGAGTTCCATTCGGAACGTGTGCTTTTCTTCGTTGACAACGCGGCCGCTCTCGATATCCTCGTTTCGGGCTGGTCCAACAAGCCAGACTTGAATTCCGTGGCAGGTGCGTGCTGGCACGCCGTGGCCCGCTCTCGAGCGGCGGTGGAGTTCCTGTATGTGCCGTCTGAGAGTAATCCCGTAGATAACCTTAGCCGGCAGGCCTGGGGCCCGTGTGCGCCGTGGGCCCGCCGGGCCTTGAAGTGGCCCTGCCCCGGTTCGTTATAGTTGCAGGGCAGAGACGGCAAATCCACATGGTTCGCCTAGAGTGCAGAAGTGGGCGTCGCCATATTGCCAGGTTCTTGCTTGCCCGTCGTCCTTCCTTCTCCTTGCGCCCCTCCCTCCCTCCCTCCTTCCCCCCTCCGCCCTCCTTTGCCCCTCCCGCTCTTTCGTTCCTGCCCCTCCGCCCCTCCCCCTCCGCCGCCGCCGCCCGCCGCCCTCCCTCCCCCCGCCGCCGTCGCACCTCCCCGGCCGTGGTGGCGGGCCAGCGCTGCGGGCCGTGTCGGAGGTTTGGGGGCGCCCGTCGGCTTGGGTCGAAATTCGATTCCCCCCCCGTGCGTGCGGCGGAGGCTCAGGTTCACATTTTCCGCAAGGGGCGCCGAGTGCTGCGGAAAGTGCGTGTTCTGGTAATGTGTATCCACGTGCTGGCCGCGCACGTTGCGGGGCCCCTGCGCGCGCGCGTCCTCGCGCCTGCCGCGTGCTACTCGCCCGCGCGCCGCAGGCCCGAGGGCGCGCCCGGCGGGTGGCCGTGCCTCGGGGGGGCCGGCCGGGGCCGTGCGGTCCGCGCATCCAGTTGGCCTCCGCCCCCCGGCTGCTGCCCCGGCGGCGGCGATTGCGCCTCCGCGCTGCGCTTCTACCTTCAGGGGGCCAGTCCTGCGTGGCAGGAGTCCCGGGCGCCCTTGCGAGCCAGCTTGGCTCTCTCGCACCGCCAGTGGGCCGCGCGGCCTCGGTTCTGTTTCCACGCGCGTGGCGCCTGGCGTTCCCGGCAGTGGGCGGGCCGTGCCGTTCAGGGGCCCACAGCCGACTGCGCTGGTGAACCCGCTCCGCCCGAGGCCCGGAGGGGGCCGAACCTGTTTGCAGGTCCTTTCGGACCAATCCATTGCTTTCGACGTTGCGTTCGCAATTGGCGAATATTTTGATGAGCGGCTGATCTGCGCAGCTTTTGGCCAGAGGCCGTTTACAGCGCGCTTCGCAGAGCAATTCCCGTCCGGAGGCGGCCCGAGAAAACGCTCGGGGCACGGCTGTCAGCGCAGCGGGGGCGCCGTGCGAGCGAGTTTCAGGCCAGCTTGTTGCTCGAAGGGTCTCGGAGGGCAGCTCTGGGGACCATCGGGGGCTCGTGGAAGTCGACGCGGGGCGCCTTATGCGCCTTATTGCCTCACTTCCCTGCCGCCATCACGCGCGCTGACCAGTTCGTTTTTCTTGTCCCGCACGGGCCAACTTTAGCAAAGTATTTACAGCTTCTTCGGTGGGCCCACAAGTTTTGGGATGCGTCGCTCGGCTGGTGGGGGGCGGCCTTCAGCACCTGGTAAGGTAAAGGGCGCCTCCCAAAGGGGCTCGCCCGCCGTGCAATCGAGGCGCCCCGTGTTCCGCGTGGGCGTCGTGCGAAAGATGGTCGCTGCTGCAGAGGCGCAAAGCCAACAGGAATTGGCCGACGATTTTTTGATCGCGCGCGGATTCCTTCTCCGCGCCGAGTCAGAGATGTTGCGCTTGGAAGTCGGGCAGTTTACGCCTGGTAAGGCTTCAGGCATCGTTTTCAGCGCGCGGCGCGTCGACGTCGCGCTAGCTCGCCGGAAAAACCATGCGTTTCCGGCTACCCTCCGTAGGGGGTGTGCCGGCGCGAGCCAAGGGCGACGCATGTGCGCCTTTCATCGTTCGCGGTGCGCAGTAGAGCGCGCGAGGGTCAGCAGACGCTCGCGTCAGCTACCGGCTCTTCTTGGAGCGCACGCGCTCCTTTGGCGAAAGTGCTGGCGTCCCCGGCGTGGGGGCGCACGCGTTCCGCAAGGGCGCCGCCTAAGACGTGGCCGCCCAGGGCTGCCAGCTGTGGGAAATCCTTCAGGCCGGAGGATGGAAGTCGGCCGCGTTCATGACGTACATCAAAGAACACGAATTAGAAACGGGCGCCTGTGCGCAGTTGGTGGCCGACCACAGCGATAGCGGTTCGGAGGGCCAGTAGGTGCGCGCACGTTGGGCAGAGAGCGCACCTAACCCTCACGTTGGGCGTATGCCAGGGGCCGGGCTCCTGAGCCCGAGGCACCCACAGAGCGATGCCACAGGTCAGTGCGGGCTCGTGTGGCCCGTAGGGCTGTCCCTCCCCGCTGCTACCAACGCGGCCCCGCCGCCGCTCCCTGAGCCGCGGGCGCCGCGGCCGCTTCGCAACGCAATTTTCTGCAGACGTAAACGCGTTTAATGTATCGGGGAATTCGTTGGAAGGGTCGCGGTTCGGATTGATTACGTTGTCTCCGTACTGGAGGTTGTCCCCTTGGCTGATAAGGAGGTCGGTGTGGCTCGAATTCGAAATTCGATTTGCTTGGAGGGGATCCGGTTGGGGTGTCGGCCCGAGGCCTCGGATTGCGTGGTTGCCGCGCGCGCGCGCGTTCGCTTGGCCCAGCAGGGAGTCGGGGTTCCACCCTTCGATTTCCCCACCAGCCCAAGCCCCTTTGGGCGTATGCCAGGGGCTGGGCTTCTGAGCCCGAGGCACCCACAGAGCGATGCCACAGGTCAGTGCGGGCTCGTGTGGCCCGTAAGGCTGTCCCTCCCCGCTGCTGCCAGCGGGGCCCCGCCGCCGTTCCCTGAGCCGCAGGGGTGCCGCGGCAGCTTCTTATTTATTATGAGTATGTGTATATGTGTGTATATATACACATATATGTAAACTAAATAATGATAATACGAATGATACCAATACTATTACTTTTTATACTAATTAGGATAGTACGAATATTACTAACAAAACTAAGAATAATAAACATGGTAATGCTAAAAATATTAATATCACGAATGATAAGAATCTTAATAATAATACCACTACCAATACTAGTACATTTTTAATATTCGTAATTTCATTATTAATCATACTATTCATAATCATAATACTAATAATAGTATTCATATTGCTATTACTACTAATAGTAATACTAATACTACCAATAATAATACCAATAATACTGATATTATTATTATTAGTAGTAGTAGTAGTAGTAGTAGTAGTAGTAGTAGTAGTAGTAGTAGTAGTAGTAGTAGTAGTAGTAGTAGTAGTAGTAGTAGTAGTAGTAGTAGTAGTAGTAGTAGTAGTAGTAGTAGTAGTAGTAGTAGTAGTAGTAGTAGTAGTAGTAGTAGTAGTAGTAGTAATACTAATACTAACCATCATAATAATAACAGCAGTAATAACAATACTAGTATGATTAATACTGATACTAATAATTATAATAATCATCATAATAATAGATTCGTCCAACAACCGCCTGTAGGGGGACATGCCCGACCTAACGTTCGTGCCGCGCACATTCGCCCGCAGTGTCCCCAGGGCCTGCGCTGGTCGATGTGGTTGTCGTCAACATGGGTCTCTGGCCCTGGTGTGGCGACCTTTCTTTTCGAAGGTTCCCAGCGGCCACGCGGATGGACGGCTGTTCCATTCCAGATAGATGCGTGGCCGGAGGACTGTTCATTTTTTCAAATTCGGCGTTCGCCTGAGATCTCGCCCGATTCTGTGCGATGCGCGGATGAACACCGTTCCCCTTTCAAAGCGGAATTGCCATTGGGCACCTGTTCCATTTCATGATCGACGGGCCCTAGGGACTCACGATGATATTATGCCGGGCGGGAGGGAACGTTATGCCATCGTTGATGCATCCCGGGTTTGCTCTGGTCCCTCCTCCCTTCTCCGAACTCCCTCCTTGTCGTCCTCCATCTTCCGCTGCTGCTTCATTCGCTCCTCCCCCCTTGCGCCCCTTCTCCCACTCCCTGCTAGTCACCCAGGCACGCGCACGGTCGCGACCGTAAAATGGGCAGTTCGCATTTTTGCAGGCCCGCTGGGTGAGGGGAGTGGAGGGGAGGGACGTGGGGGAGGGCGGGGAGGCAGGGTGCATGATGCAAAGAGGAATGGAAGAGCAAAGGAATTGGTAAGGAAGAGGACATGAAGCACCAAGGACCTAGGAGCAAAGAGGGCACTCGCGGAAACGTTCTACGGTCCGCAATCCGCTAGAAGGACAGGAAGAGGGCACAAAAGACCGAGGAGCCGACCGGAGGGCCTCAAGGAGGGGGGATGGATGGCGGGAGGGAGGGGGGATCATGAGGAGGAGAAGGAGGACGAGGACGAGCAGAAAGGGGGAAGGATTTGGAGGGAGGAGGAGGAGGAGTATAATGAGGATGAGGAGGAGAGGAGCCCTCGTCGTGTTCTTGGAAGTTCCCTGGGGCTCTTTGTGGTTTTCCCTTTGGGGGGAGGGAGGGATTCATGAAGGGAGGGGGGACATGGGAGAGGCACGGGAGGCAGGGGCGGAGGAGCAGGGCGAGGAGGACCAGCGTACGCCCAGGATGTTTCAAGTATGCTGCGCCCCCTCCCGCCCCGAGTCCCTTCCCTGGATGTCCCTACACAGGTACTTCTCTCCGCCTTCGGGAGGCGCCCCTCTTGCGTGACGAGCGCCCGGCGGGCCTGGAAGTCGGGCGAGATCCCGTCGTGCAAAGGAACCACTCTTTTATCTCGGAAGCTGGGCGAGGGCTGCTAAAACCGTGGCTGCTAAAACGGCCTTCCCGGAAGGAAAACACAACTTCCCGGAATGAGGCGCGGCACGCGAAGCAGTCAACGGGCTTCTTCCCGGAAGGGCGAAGACAACTTCCCGGAGGTCGATTTTAGTAACCACGGTTTCAGCAGCCCTTGCCCGGCTTCCGATTATCCTTCTAGCTGGCACAATCGCAAAGAGGCAGGATCATCAAGTTTAAGTACGTGTCCAGCAGTCGCTACGTTTTAAAACGAATCTGACTTCCTTCCATGCAGGTGTTGCGTAATTTCAGCATTCTGGTCAGAACAGTTGTGGAGGTCTCAGGCGAGAGATCTGTTGTGAAAGGCAACCGCTCTCCATCCGTGTAGCTGTTAAACAATTTGGCATTTCGGGCAATTGAGCCGCATCTGGAAAACGAACCGAATTCCATCCGTATAGCTGCTGGGAGATTTGAAGACGAATGTGCGCGAAGCTACGGCGAGATCAGCATATTGAAAACCACTGGCCCTCCATCCCCGTAGCCGCTGGAATCTTTCACCACGAAAGTGCGCGGCGCTACGGCGAGAGCTACATTGTCAAGACCTCCAGCCCTCCATCCTCGTAATTTCTTGCAGTTATGCACACTAACAAATGCACGCGGCGCTAAAGCGAGACCCTTATTGAGAAAATCACCGGCCCTCTATCCCTGCAACTTCGATTCATTTCAGGGTAGTACACCGCAAGGAAGTCTTACGCGAAATACCCAGCCCAGCCTTCAGACAAATCTGGTGGTGCGACAGGGGAGTATGAATTGCGAGGAAGAGGGGTGGAGGAGGAGGAGGAGGAGGAAGGGAAGGACGAGGACGGGGGGAAGCGGAGAAGGAGAGGGGGGAGGGGAGGGGAGAGGAGATTCCGTGGCTGGGCTCGGCGCCTGTCATGGCCACAGGCGCCCACTCCTTTCTGGAAGGGGTGGGCTTGACAAATGGATTTATCTGGGCTGTGCGATTGTCGTCCAGTGGCTAGGACCCTGGATGTTTGCGGTTTAGGCGCCTAACTACGAGGCTGGATAGCTAGTTAATAATTTGTCCTATAGTTTTTCTTCGGAAACGAGGTGTGCGTGCTGAGCCCGCGCCCAGGAGCCGTACGTCAGGCCGCGGCGGCGCGCAGAGGGGGGGGGGGCTCGGAGGCGCAAAGGTTAGCACCAACGCCAGCCTCGGCGGCGTACCTCCACCGAGGGAATATGACCCTGACCTTGGCGACGGTGGCGACATTGGGGCTTGCAGGTGGCCCAACTATGACCCCAACACCAGAATCTAGGATCGTCTTCCCCTGGGGGCGGCGGGGGGGTGGAGGGCAGAGGACCGGTTCGTCAGAGGATCTGTTCACCAAAGACCGGTTCGCCAGAGGATCTGTTCGCCAGAGGACCGGTTCGCCAGAGGACCGGTTCGCCAAGGACCGGTTCGCCAGAGACCGGTTCGACAGACCCGGTTCGACAGACCCGGTTCGACAGACCCGGTTCGACAGACCCGGTTCGACAGACCCGGTTCGACAGACCCGGTTCGACAGACCCGGTTCGACAGACCCGGTTTGCCGGATGCGGTGTGCCAGACCCGGCTCGACAGACCCGGCTCGACAGACCTGCGCCGGGAAGGAGGATGGACAGGAGGAGGAGGAGGAGGAGAAGGAGGAGTAGAAGGATGAGTGGGCGCGGAGGTGGGGTTTGCCAGACCCGGTTTGCCGGATGCGGTGTGCCAGACCCGGCTCGACAGACCCGGCTCGACAGACCTGCGCCGGGAAGGAGGATGGACAGGAGGAGGAGGAGGAGAAGGAGGAGGAGGAAAAAAAGAAGGATGAGTGGGCGTGGAGGTGGGGAACGCCTGCCCGTTAAGGTCCCCCCGCCCCACCCGCCCGTTAGGGTCCGCCCGCCCCACTGGCTTGTTGGCATCTGCCCGCCCGACTGTTCCGTTACGGTCGTCGTCGCAGACGTCGCTCTAGTCATCGTTGTCGTCGTGGTCGTCGTCGTTGCCGACCTCGGCGACGTCGTGGTCGTCTTTGTCGCCCGACCGGACCCGCCCGTTAGGGTCCGCCCGCACGCCCGACCCGCCCGTTAGGGTACACGCGTGCCAACTCGATGATGCATCATACTTTAATGTCCCGCCCGCCCGACCCGACCCGCCCGTTAGGGTACACGCGTGCCAACTCGATGATGCATCATACTTTAATGTCCCGCCCGCCCGACCCGACCCGCTCGTTAGGGTCCGCCCGACCCGACCCGACCCGCCCGTTAGGGTCCGCCCGACCCGACCCGACCCGCCCGTTAGGGTTCACGCGCGCCAAGTGTACACGCACCATAATTTAATGTCCCGCCCGCCCGACCCGACCCGCCCGTTAGGGTCCGCCCGACCCGACCCGACCCGCCCGTTAGGGTCCGCCCGCCCGACCCGACCCGACCCGCCCGTTAGGGTTCACGCGTGTCAAGTGTACACGCACCATACTTTAATGTCCCGCCCGCCGCCCGCGCGACCCGCCCGTTAGGGTCCGCCCGCCCGACCCAACCCGACCCGCCCTTAGGGTCCGCCCGCCCGCCCGACCCCCGCCCGCCCGTTAGTGTTCAACGCGTGTTCAAGTGCACCGCACCATGTGTTAATGTCCCCGCCCGACCCGACCCGACCCGCCCGATAGGGGTCCGCCCCCGCCCGACCCGAACCGACCCGCCCGTTAGGGTTCTCGCGTGCCCGTTCGTGTATGCGCCATACTTGAATGTCACGCCCGCCCGACCCGACCCGCCCGCTAGGGTCCGCCCGCCCGACCCGATCCGCCCGTTAGTGTCCGCCCGCCCGACCCACCCGACCCGCCCTTAAGGGTTCAACGCGGTGTCAAGTGCACGCGCGCCACACTTTAATGCCCCGCCCGCCCCGACCCGACCCGCCCGTTAAGGTCCGTCCGACCCGACCCGACCCGCCCGTTAGGGTCCGCCCGCCCGACCCGACCCGACCCGCTCGTCAGGGTTCACGCGTGTCAGGTGCACGCACACCAAGCTTTAATGTCCCGCCCGCCCGACCGGGCCCGCCCGCTAGGGCCCGCCCGACCCGACCCGACCCGCCCGCTAGGGTCCGCCCGCCCGACCCGACCCGACCCCCGTGCCCGCTAGGGTTCAACCGCGTGTTAGGGGTACAACGCACCATACTTTAATCTCCCCAGCCCGCCCGACAACCGACTCCGCCCGCTAGGGCCCGCCCGACCCGACCCGACCCGCCCCGTTAGGGCCCCCCCCCGAACCCGACCTACCCCGCCGTTAGGGTCACGCGTGTCGCTCGGGACGCACGCATACATTAATTTCCCGTCCGCCCTCGTCCCGACCCGCCCATTAGGTCCGCCCCGACCCACCCGACCCGCCTCGTTTGGCCACGCACCACTGACCGACCCGACCGCCCCGTTAAGGGGTTCACGCGTGGTCAAGTGCACACGCACCATACTTTAATGTCCCGCCCGCCCGACCCGACCCGCCCATTAGGGTTCGCCCGACCCGACCCGACCCGCCCGTAGGGTTCACGCGTTGTCAAGTGTACACGCAGCACATACTCAATGTCCCGCCCGCCCGACCCACCCGCCCCGTTAGGTCCGCCCGACCCGACCCGACCCGGCCCGTTAGGGCCCGCCCCGCCCGACCACCCGACCCGTTTGTTAGGGCTCACGCGTGTCAAGTGTACGCGCACCATACTTTAATGTCCCGCCCGCCCGACCCGACCCGCCCGTTAGGGTCCGCCCGACCCGACCCGACCCGCCCGTTAGGGCCCGCCCGCCCGACCCGACCCGACCCGCCCGTTAGGGTTCACGCGTGTCAAGCGTACACGCACCATGCTTTAATGTCCCGCCCGCCCGTCCCGACCCGCCCGTTAGGGTCCGCCCGACCCGACCCGACCCGCCTGTTAGGGTCCGCCCGCCCGCCCGAAACCCGACAAACTCCGAAACCCGACCCGACCCGACCCGCCCGTTAGGGTTCACGCGTGTCAAGCGCACACGCACCACACTTCAATGTCCCGCCCGCCCGACCCGACCCGCCCGTTAGGGCCCGACCCGGCCCGACACGACCCGCCCGTTAGGGTCCGGCCCGCCCGATCCGACCCGACCCGCTCGTAGGGGTCACGCGTGTCAGGTGCACACGCGACCATACTTTAACCCGCCCGCCCGACCCGACCCGCCCGTTAGGGCCCGCCCGACCCGACCCGACCCGCCCGTTAGGGTTCACGCGTGTCAAGTGTACACGCACCATACTTTAACGCCCCGCCCGCCCGACCCGACCCGAGGGTCCGCCTGCCCGACCCGACCCGCCCGATAGGGCACACTCGTACCAACTCGATGATGCATCATACTTTAATGTCCCGTCCGCCCGACCCGACCCGCTCGTTAGGGTCCGCCCGCCCGACCCGACCCGCCCGTTAGGGTACACGCGTGCCAACTCGATGAAGCATCATACTTTCATGTCCCGCCCGCCGGATCCGACCCGCCCGCCAAGGTCCGGCCGCCCGACCCGACCCGCCCGTTAGGGTACACGCGTGCCAACTCGTTGATGCATCATACTTTAATGTCCTCATCATCATGATCATCATCATCATCATCATCATCATCATCATCATCATGATCATCATCATCATCATCATCATCATCATCATCTTCACCATCGCAGCCATTATTCGGCCGAGCGCCTTTTCAACGGCGTCGTTCGAGACAGACTGGTTCCCTCGCCCAGCTTCGCGGTACGTTTGTGTACGTGCAGGCCTCATGGCTCCGAAGGCACAGCAAGCCCAGGTCGTTGCGTCGGCCGCTGCGCCCGCGCCGCCCGCGCCGGCGCTGGCCGGGCAGCCTGCCCCCGCCGAGCCAGCTTTCCAGCTGGTCCCCTCCAAGCGCGGGGGCGACAAGCTCTTTCACCAGGGCTACCTTTACACGTTGCGCTACACCGCAAAAAACGGAGACCGGTCGTGGTGTTGCGAGAAGGGGAGGGAGGTTTGCGGCGCTCAAGCCAAGACCCGCTTCGAAGGCCTCCGGACGATCGTCGAGCAGATCGGCGCCCACACGCACTTGCCCAACCCAGAGAAGGGCGTCAAAGAGCAGGTCCTCGCTAAGGCCAGGGCCGCTGCTGCCCAGCAGCCAGACACCACGGCGGCAAACGGCTTCCGCGGCTCTAACGGGCGTCGGGGACGGGGCCCTGCCAGCCGCTCCGTCCACACAGAACCTCGAGCGCGCGTGCTGGAGGGCGCGGGCGTCGGAGCAGCAGAAGCGGCTCAAGAATGGGGCGCCAGCCCCTGAGGACGTCGACTACTCCTCCCTCGCGACGTTGACCGTGGTCGAGAGTCTCAAGCAGGTCGACGGCGAAAACTTCCTCATGTACGACGACGGCCCTGGCGCGGGGGACGAACGCATCCAGATGTGGGCCTGCCAGAAGAACTTTGACTTTTTGGCCACGTCGGACATTTGGCTCTCCGACGGCACCTTCAAAGTGGCGCCCAAGCCGATTCTGCAGGTGTACACTGTGCACGGCTTCCAGAACGGCTACATCATCCCCTGCTGCTACTTTCTCTTGGGGGACAAGAAGCAGCCCACGTACAGGCGGGCGCGGGAGGTACTCTTCCAGCGCTTCCACCCGGACGAGCCAGAGCCAACGCTCTTGCTCGACTACGAAAAGGCCGCGTACCAGGCAGCCTCCGAGAAACCTGCTCCTCTGCACCAGCGGGCGCTATGCCCCCCCATAAGCAAGTGGGGGCAGTGGCCAGCTGCGTGCCGCCGCCCGCCCACTTAGTCGTAACATGCCCCTCGATCTTGAAAGATTTTTGTGTTTCCGGGATATGATGTGGCTCGGCCGGCACAGGTGTCGCCGCAGGGGCCTCTGCTCCAGCGGGTGCTATGCCTCCCCGCAAGCAAGAGGGGGCATCGGCCAGATGCGCGGCACCCCCCCAAACCACTTAGTCGTTATATGTCCCCTAACCTTGAACCATTTTTGTGTCTTGGGGGATAGATGTGGCTCGGGCAGTACAGGTGTCGCCGCAGGGGCGCTTGCGCCAGCGGGTGCTATGCCCCCCATAAGCGAGAGGGGGCAGTGGCCAGCTGCGTGGCGCCCCCCCCGACCATTTCGTCGACATATGTCCCTTAACCTTGAGCCATTCTTGTGTTTTGGGGGTCCGATGCTGCTCGGCCAGCGCAGGTGTCGCAGCAGGGGCGTCTGCGCCAACTAGCGCTATGCCCCCCATGAGCAAGAGGGAGCAGTGGCCTGCTGCGTGCCGCCCCCAGCCACTTACTCGTTATATGCCCCCCTAACCTTGAACCATTTTTGTGTTTTGGGGTCTGATGTGGCTCGACAAGCACAGGTGTCGCCGTGGGGGCGCCTGCGCAAACGGGTGCTATGCCCCCCGTGAACGCGAGGGGGCAGTGGCCAGCTGCGTGGCGCCCCCCAACCACTTAGTCGTTATATGCCCCCAACCCTTGAACCATTTTTGTGTTTGGGGTGTCAGATGTGGCTTGATCAACTCTGGTGTCACCGCAGGGGCACCTGCGCCACCGCGTGCTACGCCCCCCATGCGCAGGAGGGGCCAGGGCCCAGCTGCGTTTCCTCCCAACCACTTAGTCATTAGATGCCCCCTAACATTGAAAAGTGTTTGTGTTCTGGGGGTTTGGTGTGGCTCGACCAGCACTGGCGTCGCTGCATGGGCGCTTGCACCAGCGGGCGCTAGGCCCCCAGAGGGGGCGCTGCGCAGCTCGGGGGCGCCGCCCCGCCACATCGTCGTTCTATGCCCCCTGATGCCAAATTACGTTTGCGTTTTTCCATTGTCCATCCCCTCGGTGGGCCCGGTTGCGGCCGGAGTGGCGAAAATGCTACCAGGCGCTGTGGCCTCACACGTAAAGGGGGCGCTCCCCGTGGGTGGCGGCCCGCCCACACTCGCTGCGATCCGCCCCCTAATCTTGAACGTTTGTTATTGTTTCTCTTGTGCTTTGCTGTTCTCGGGTCGGGCAGCCTCCGCGGTATTCTTGGAAGTGAACCTGGGCGGGTGCTTCTTCCACTTTCGCGCCGCGGTCCACAAGCACGTGGTCGACTTGGACCTCGGTCAGCGGTGCGGCGCCAACCCTGAGTTCCGCTTGCTGGTGGGGAAGTTATGTGCCTTGGCGTTCATCCCCGTCGTCGACGTCGCCACTTGGTTCGAGAAGCTGGCTGACGAGTTCGAAAACCCCGAGCCTCCGCTCCTGACGTACTTCGAAAAGACTTGGGTGGGGGAGAAGCACGCCAGGGCCAGGACGCGCAAGGCGCCTACGTTCCCAGTTGACCTGTGGAACGTCCGCGACCGGGCGCTGGCGAAAAAAAATCTCACCACGAACGCCGCGGAGTTGTTCCACCGGCACCATGCGACGCAGTTCCACAAGGGCGCGCACCCTTCCTTCCCGACGTTCATTGAGACCCTGCACAAGCAGCAGAGGCTCACGAATCGGGACATTACCGATGTCATCATGGGCGGCGAGAAGAAGGAGCGCGACACGACCAGGATTCGCAACGACAGGCAGTGCATCTTGGTCGAGAAGTTCTTGCGCGACGGCGACGGCATGGCCCTCCTCGCAAACATGGCTAAGCTGCGCATGGGGGACGACTGAGGCGGCCCGATCCGGCCCCAGCGGAGGCCGCACTAGGGCTGCATCCCTCGCGCGCCCTCCAAGCTCCGCCGGCTCCACAGTGGACCGGGTGGGAATGTTCTGGCTTTCCTGTGGCCCTCGCCTGCCGACGACGCATTCAGCGCCCGCCGCTGTACCTAACCACCCTGCCGCGGTGCGTGGTCGTTCATGGCCGCGCAGGGGGCGGCGCCTCTTCGTCGCGCTCCGTTTCCTTCTCTGGGCGACCGCAGGGGCAATGGCGTCTGCGCGTTCCATGGCCCTCCCACGAAAACGATGCCCGTGGCCAGCTGCGTGTCGCCGCCCGCCCACTTAGTCGTAACATGCCCCTCTATCTTGAAAGATGTTTGTGTTTTGGGGATATGATGTGGCTCGGCCGGCACAGGTGTCGCCGCAGGGGCCTCTGCTCCAGCGGGTGCTATGCCTTCCCACAAGCAAGAGGGGGCATCGGCCAGATGCGTGGCCCCCCCCCGAACCACTTAGTCGTTATATGTCCCCTAACCTTGAACCATTTTTGTGTTTGGGGGGATAGATGTGGCTCGGGCAGTACAGGTGTCGCTCGCGCAGGGGCGCCTGCGCCAGCGGGTGCTATGCCCCCCGTAAGCGAGAGGGGGCAGTGGCCAGCTGCGTGGCGCCCCCCCAACCACTTCGTCGTTCTGTGCCCCCTAACCTTGAACCATTTTTGTGTTTTGGGGGTCAGATGTTGCTCGGCCAGCACAGGTGTCGCAGCAGGGGCGTCTGCGCCAGCTGGCGCTATGCCCCCCCATGAGCAAGAGGGAGCAGTGGCCTGCTGCGTGGCGCCCCCCAGCCACTTAGTCCTCATATGCCCCCTAACCTTGAACCATTTTTGTGTTTTGGGGTCTGATGTGGCTCGACAAGCACAGGTGTCGCCGCAGGGGCGCCTGCGCAAGCGGGTGCTATGCCCCCCCATAAGCGCGAGGGGGCAGTGGCCAGCTGCGTGGCGCCCCCCAACCACTTAGTCGTTATATGTCCCCTAACCTTGGACCATTTTTGTGTGTTGGGGTGTGATGTGGCTCGACCAACACTGGTGTCACCGCGCGGGCGCCTGCGCAAGCGGGTGCTATGCCCCCATGGGCGCGAGGGGTCAGTGGCCTGCTGCGTGGCGCCCCCCAGCCACTTAGTCATTATATGCACCCTAACCTTGACATGTTTTTGTGTTTGGGGGGGTCCTGATGTGGCTCGACAAGCACTGGTGTCGCCGCAGGGGCGCCTGCACCCGCGGGTGCTACGCCCCCCATTACGAAGAGGGGTCAGTGGCCAGCTCGGCGTCGCCACCGCCGCACTTCGCCGTGACATGTCCCTTTCTGCTTCACGTGCTGCTCCTGCTCCCCCGGCTCCTCCGGCTCCTGCCCCTCCTGCTGCTGCTCCTGATGCTGCTGCTCCTCCTGCTGCTGTTGCCCTTCCTGATGCTGATCCCGCCCCTCCTGCTGCAGCTCCTCCTCCTCCTCCTCCTCCTCCTCCTCCTCCTCCTCCTCCTCCTCCTGCGAGTCCCTGCTGCTCCTCCTGCTGCTCCTCCTGCTCGGCAAACGGGGGCCCGGCTACCGGCGACCGGGATCTGGCGAAGGGGAACCAGCGAACGGGAACCGGCGAACAAGACTTCCGGCGAACAGGAACCGGCGAACGGGAACCGGTGAACAGGAACCGGCGAACAGGAACCGGCGAACACGAATCGGCGAACAGGAACCGGCGAACAGGGTTTCCGGCGAACAGAACCCCGGCGAACGGGGACCCGGCGAACAGGACTTCCGGCGAACAGGAACCGGCGAACAGGAACCGGCGAACAGGACTTCCGGCGAACAGGGTCTGTATCGGGTGGAGAGACGCCCAGACCTCCGACGTCGATTGAGTATCGTTGCGCCGATCCCCATCCCCACTGGCCTGGCCTTGGCCCCACTGGCCGATTTGCCTCCCCATATGGGGATACAGGCTGTTCCTGTAGGGTTTCGAGGGGCGGATCCCCAACAGGGGGGGTGGGATGGTGGGACTGAGATGGGGGGGTCGGCAGCAACTCATGGGAGCCTTTTGTGTCCTCGCAATTTGTCGTCCCCCTCGCACTCCTGCTGCTCTTCCTCTTCCGCCCCCCCCCCTCCCCCCCCCTCGCTGGAAACCACTGGCGGGGATGAGGGAGGAGCGGGGAAGAGGGGGGAAAGGGAGGGAGAGAGGGATGATAGAGAGGTGGAAGGAGGAGTATCCTGTTCTTTCCGCGAAGACCTCCAGACGTCGGAGTGAAGCAGCTCGGACTCCAGATCGAGATGCATCGCCGATGCATCGGCGATACGGCGAGATCCTCCACCCCCATCTACTCGGACGCCATGTGGTTCGCCTGGGTTCGTAGATGGGTTGGGAGAGGCTTCTTTGAAGTTTGGGAGGAGGGGGAGCTTTTTACAAGCCCCCCGTCTTCTTCCGAGCAGCAATAATCGCCACGAGCGTAATCCCGAGGTGCGCACGGGTTTCTTGTGTCGGCGCTGGATTCCCCCGCCCCGCCATCCACTTCCTGGCACCCGCGCGATATTTTCTCCCCGCGTGGCTCCCCAGAGGTCTGGGCCTCTCTTCCGGGGGACCCGTGGCTCATCCTGACCTGCTTTTGGGTGGTCCGCGGGGGCCTGGACAGGGCCCCAAGAAGCTGAAGATTGCCAGGAACCCTTCGTTGTTGTTGTGCTTGTTCTGGCCCGCTTCGCGAGGATGTCTGGGGAGGCCGTCCTCGAGGCCCCCCCCCCTCGCCCCCGCCCGCTCCCTGCGCGCCGCCGACCGAGCCCATGCGGCGCGCAGACGCGCCACGAGTCCTCAGGCCTCCCAGACGGGGCCCGAGCAGGTGCTGTCGGAGGATCGCGCCGCACCGCCGACGCCGCGGGTGCATCGCTGCTTCACTGGCGCTGCGCTGGCGATGCGGGGCGGTCCTCCGGGCCTCATCGGCTCGGACCATGCGGCAGGCTCGCGCCGTGCCGACCGGCGGCGACCCCGCCGCGGGCGTTCGCGCTGAACGTCGCCGGCGACCCAGAATCGGCCGATGTGGAACGATCGGACGCTTCGGAGACGGCCGATCGCTCAAGGTTCCACGATCTTCTCGGTTCAGAAACCGGGCGAAGGCTGGCAAACCCGTGGCTGCTGAAACGGAGCTCCAGGATTTTTTTGCCCTTCGGGGCAGCAGCCCGTCTACTGTCTCGTTCGCCGCGTTTCTTCTGGAAAGTTGTGCCTTCTTCTGGGAAGGCCGTTTTTTAGCAGCCACGGACCTGCCAGCCCCCGCCCAGCCTCCGATCGGTGTCAGAAGCCAATGCCGAGGTCGGCACGACGCGAGCCTGCTCGCAGGCCTAGAGGTTGACACCAACACCAATCGCGGCGGTGTGCCTGCCTCCATCGAGGGAAGACGATCCCGATCTCGCTGATGGTGGTTTTAAGATCCTGACTTCCAAGGGGACCGAACGATTACCACCAACGCCGAAATCTAGGATCATCCTCCCAATGTGGGGGCACCCCCCTGTGCTGGTGCTGGTGCCAATTTACAGGCCTCCAGCACGACGCGAGGCTGCCGTGTCACGACACGCGCCCGATGTATTCGGGTGCTGCTAGAGATGCCCCTGGCCCAAGGTGCCCCCAGCTTCCCGCTCCGCCTTGGAGCCCCGGGGGCCCTCTGGGCCTCGTGAGGGGCGCCAGCTGGAGGCCGCCTGGGGGTACCTTAGGCCAGGAGCACCCACTGGAGGCCCTCTGGGCCTCGTGAGGGGTGCCCTGGAGGCCGCCTGGGCCACCCCGAGAATCCTGGGGGGCACCTTCTGGGCCAGGGGCACCTCTAGCAGCACCCGGTGCATCCGGGAGGCCTTCAGAGCCCCCGCGGCCCAGCGGCAGCTCCGCGCGGCAGCTCGCCGCGCCCCGCGGGCCCAGCTCGCCCCGCGCGCGGGCCCCTCTGCGCGTCCCACAGAAAGGTCCGCGCCGTGCCGACACGCCGCGCCGGGGGGCGCCCCGCGGAGGGCGTCCCCTCGGCGGGCGCCCTCGCAGGGCCTCTGCACGGGGGGCGTCCTCGGCGAGGGCCTCGGGCGTCCTGGGGGGGTTGCTGGGATGAGCGTCGCGAGAAAATCAGGCCGGGGGGTTTCTGGCTATCGTCGGCCCAGGTAGGGGGTCACATATGCTAACGCTACCCCTACCCCCCACGATTTCTGGGGGGGAGGGTGGGGTTCACTTTTCGCTCGAGAGCTCCCGAACGGAGTGAACCCCACCCTCCCCCTCGGAAATCGTGGGGGGTAGGGGTAGGGTTCGTATGTGGCCCCCTACCTGGAGGGCCCTCCCTGGGCCTCGGGGCCATCAGAAAACGAATCGGGACGAAAAACCGGTCCCGGGGAAAGGGTCGGGACTTCCAGGGACGCCGTCCCGAAAAACATGGGTGCGTTTTTTCCCCAATTTGGCTTGCCTAAGGGGTTCTTACTTTGTCAAAGGTTGGTGCCCGGTCCAAGCAGTGCCAAGTAATGCCAAGCAATGCGAAGCAATGCCAAGCACTGCGCCCATGCAATACGAAGCTTTCCCCTCCTTGGGGTCTCGCCGGGTTCATTTTCCCCCATATCCTAAGATGGGGTTCTTGTTATTACTCAGACCGCGCAGGACCCTTGTCACCCCTCCCCTCCCTTCTCCCTCTCTTCACTAGACGATGATGATGATGCTGATGATGATGATGATGATGGTGGTGGTGGTGATGATGATGATGATGATGATGATGATGATGATGATGATGATGATGATGATGATACTGATGCTGATGCTGCTGATGATGATGCTGCGTGAAGATGATGATAATTGAATATGATGATGACACAGGATGATGTGGATGGCGCCGATGACTATGATGATGACGATGCTGATCAGGACGGTGATCATATTACATGATGATGACGAATGTTGCTCGATTCGTGATGGTAAGGATGATCATATGATGCTGCTGCTGCTGATGCTGCTGCTGCTGCTGATGATGATGATGCTGCTGCTGCTGCTGCTGCTGATGATGATGATGATGATGATGATGATGATGATGATGAACGGTTTGCTGGTTTTAGCACTCCTAAGGGGGGGCGCCAGGGGGTGTTGCACGGCCTCCGTTCGCGCCCATATTGCAGGTGGTTTGCGCGTTTCCTAACTCAACATCCTTCGTTTTCGGATCAGATTTCGATGATGTCTCGTGCGAGGCGCCTCCTGAGGGGGGGGGCGCCAGGGGTACTGCACAACCTCCGTTCGCGCCCAGGTTGCGGGGATGTCTCAGGCGGTTTGTGTGTTTCCTGACTCAACATCCTTCGTTTTCGGAGCAGATTTCGAGGATGTCTCGTGCGAGGCGCTGGTTTTCGGATTCCAAGGGCCTAGATAGATTGCGAGGATGTCGGAGCGGTTTGCCTGTTTTGGTGGCCAGACTCGTGTGCGCTCAGAGCAGATTCTGAAGACAACTTCTGAGGATGTCTCGAGCGAGGCGCTGGTTTTCGCACTCCTAAAGGGGGGGCCGCTAGGGGTACTCACGGCTTCCGTTCGCGCCCAGATTGCGGGGATGTCTCAGGCGGTTTGCCTGTTTCGGTGCCTGTCATCCTCCGTTTTCGGAACAGATTTGGAGGATGTCTCAGGCGGTTTGTCTGTTTTGGTGGCCAGACCCGTCTGCCGTGAGAGCAGATTCTGAGGATGTTTTGAGCGGTTTGCTGGATTTAGCTCCCCAAAGGGGCCGCCAGCGGCGTAGGCTCGAATCGGTACCAGTCGCACGGCCTCCGTAAGCGCTTACATTGCGGCCATTACTCAGGCGGTTTGTTGGATTTAGCTCCACACGGGGGCCCCCAAGGATGTCGAGGAGTTTCGAGGAATCCCCAGGAAACCCCAGGATGGTCCACGAAGCCCCAGGAAGCCCCAGAATGCCACAAGAGGCTCCGGGAGGCCCCGAGAAGCTCCAGGACGCTCCAGGACGCCCCAGGAAGTTCCAGGAGGCCCCAGGAAGTTCCAGGAGGCCCCAGGAGGCCCCAGGAAGCCACAGGAAGCACGAGGAGGCCCCAAAAAGCCCCAGGAGGCCCCAGGAGGCCCCAAGAGGCCCCAGGAGGCCCCAGGAACGGCTCGAACCCTATGTGTTTTAAGCATGTTCCTATAGATCAGGCCTCTCCTGGGGCACGAAACCTTCGCGTTTTACGTGCGTGTGTTCCTATAGATTGTCCTTCTCCTGTGGTTCCAATCCTCCGTAACCATTTTGGCTCAAGCGTTCGCATGCCGCGCCGCCTCGGCCTCCCGCCTCGGGATGGCTGGCCTGCGCGCGGCTAGAGGGGCTGGCACGGCCGCCGGCGACCTCGCGCTGCTGGTGCGCGCGGCGGTCCGCGGCGCTGTGGACGGCGGCGCGCCGCGCCGCACGGTCGCCGCAGTGGCGCGCTCTGCAGTCTCGGCCGCCGCGTTCGCGGCGCGGCCGACGACGCAAGCGCACGCTGCAGACGGCCGACGTGGCGATCATGCTGCTGATGCCGTTGGCGATGCCGCTCGCCCAGCTGGTGCCTCCGCGGAGGCGAAGCGGGCGCGGCGTCGGCGCCGCCGCGCGGCGCGCGCGGCTCGCAAGCAGCAGGAAAACACCGTCGGCGACGTGACGACGGCTGGTGCTGGCAGTACTGGTGCGGGCCTGGGGCTCGCCCTGCTGCCCACGGCGATGGCGGTCGACGGCGCCGACGACGAAGACCTCGCCTCGTTGGTCGACGACTCCTGGGCCGACGGCCTGCCTGTCGGCGGGCGGCGGCGGCCTGGGCAGGGGCGCGAGGGCAGGTGGGTCGCGGAGGCGGCGGCTGCTGGCGCGGGCGGCACGGGCTCTGGCTCGGCCGCCGCGGCGGCCGCTCCCGCGGGCGCGGCG
>CAUYUJ010004594.1:12500-17500 GCA_963575745.1 Prorocentrum cordatum | reverse complement strand
ACCACCTTGGCATCCTCTTATAACCCCTTATCCCCTCAGCATCCCCGCGGCCATCCCAGCTGAGATCCTGGCGTCGCATTTGATTCGCGCTGGGCGATGTCGCCCTGCCTCGAGACCCTGGACCCTTGCAGACCGATCCAGCCTCGAAGCATCTAGCAGCAAGACGGGATCCGGTCGAAGAAGCAACGCGCCATGAACATAAACATTTGGCGCTCCGCGCAGATTTCTTGGATCCGCGCTGGACCCCCCCACCCCAGGCGGAGGCGCCGTGTTTGGGCCTCCCGAGGCACGCTGCCTCCTTCGGACGGGCCGCCCCGAGCGTCGCGGATCTCTTTCGCGGCAGAGGGCAGGACGTTGGAGGCCCGGGCGGGTTGCCGTGCCGACGGAGTTCCGCGGTGTGCGTCACAGCGGGGAGCGGCCGAGGGGGGCGGTCTCACACGCCCGGTGTAACCCGAAGGCGTTGGCGGATGTCCGATGCCGGCGACGGACTTTCGATGCTGGTTTCCAGTGCGAGAGCCGTGCGTGAAAAAAATGTCCACATTCAACCCCCATAGTGAGGACGAGCAACATTCCGAGGTTACCCTTGCATCCTTCCCCTTCGGCCCATCCTTGGCCACTTTCGCTGGCCGCGGCCCGCTCGCAAAGTGTCGGCATGGCCTTCCAAGGTACTTGCATCCTTGTCGTGCGTCCTTGTAATACGGGTTGACTGTACCAATCGGTCGTTGAAAGTAGGTATTTCTGGATTCTCATATCCCAATCTACTTTGAGCGCCTTCCTACTTGAATGATAGAGTGGCTTCACTTTTTCCGTCTTCCCAAGGGGGCGGGCGGACACCCATTTTTTTCCAACGCCTTCCTATTTCATGTTTCTGCCTACTTCTTCCGACCGATGGGTATGCGTACACAGGTGTTCCGCCACCGCGTCGTCGTCGTCGCCGCCGCTGCTGTCGTCGTCGTCGTCGGGGTCGTCGCGGTCGTCGCGGTCGTCGTGGTCGTCGTGGTCGTCGTCGTCGTCGTCGTGGTCGTCGTCGTCGTTGCCGCTATGATCGTGCCCATGGTGATTGATGTTGGCCGTTGCCCTGCTCCGGCGCCGCCCCCGGGGAGGCCGCGTGCGGCAGCGGTGGGTACCCAGCCAGCCCGGCGCAGCCGGAGCAGCCGCCGCAGGCGGGCGTTGTCGCCAGCCGGGCCTGGAAGAATCCCCTCTGCATGTTTTTCCTCGCGAGGAGGCAGAGGAGGGCGACGAGGGCGAGGAGGCCGAGGAAGGCGAGGAGGGCGAGGAGGAGGAGGAGGAGGAGGAGGAGGAGGAGGAGGAGGAGGTGGAGAAGGTGTAGTTGGCGGAGGTGGAAAGGGGGGCTCTGGCCCGGGTGATGTGGTCTTCTAAGAAAGCCACCTCGGCATGCGTATTGTAGATCTTTCCTCCCTGTCCACCACCAGACGTGTCGGTCGGTTGGCCTGGACGTTTCGTCTGGATCCATCCCCACCACTTGTGATTCTAAAGCTTAGTACTTCCAACACAATTCTCATTCGTTTCGAACTCTTGCTGCAACTTCTCTAGATATGGAGGGCGGCGCGTTTTCGAAATGGGTCTCTCGCCTTAGCGCCGCGCGCATTCGCCCCACACTGGTGCTGCAACAGGAGGGCGGCCCTTTTTTTCAAAATGGGGCTCTCGCTGCAGCTCGGCGCACATTCGTCATAAGAGCTTGCAACAGTTACAGGGATTGAGAGCAGCACCTTTTCAAAATCTGGGGCTCCCGCCTCAGCCCCGCGCGCATACGCCACGCGAGCCTGCAACAGCTACAGGGATTGAGGGCGGCTCCCTTTCGTCATGGGGCTCTCACTTGAGGCTTCGTTCAACAGTATCGACAACCACGGGCGTAATTCGGCGGCGAGCAGCGGGGGGAAGTTCCCGAAAACGCCAAACGCTCCTCGGAAGGCGCGAGGGCCTCTGAGAGGGCCCCGCCGCCTCCTGAGAGGGCCTTCTCCCTCCCGCTTCCCCCCCTCGCTCGCCAACGATTCGGGCTTTGTTCCAGGGGCGCTGACCGCCACGGGCGCCAAGGCCGTGCGCAGCAGCTGCCCGCGTGGGGGAGCGCTTCCTGCCCCCCGTGCGGGCCCGTGGGCCGCGGGGGCCGCGGATGCCGCGGACTCCGCGGGGCCGGGTGGGGCGCAGCGCACTGCGCCGCTCTCCTGGCGCGGGCCAGCACCATGCCGCGGCCGAGCCCCGGCGGCGGCGGCGGCCACGAGGAGCTGCGGGGGGCCTTCGGCGCGGGGGGCCCGCGCTGGCGGGGCCCCAGCATGCCGATGCTGCGTGCGCGTCGCCCCCCGTTAGCTTCTATCGGAAGAGGCTCGCTCTCGACCCGCGTCGCCCCCCCTCCCCCAGGGGCGACGCGCGCACCGAGAGATCTTGCGGTGCATGCGTCGTGGCGGGCGCTCTCTGGCCACGCCGCTCGGGAAACGATATGCTGTAAGCTGGGCATACCAGATGTTCGGGTTGGACGCGCGCCTCCAAGGGCGCTCTGGGGGGCCCGTGGGGGGGCGCTGGGCGCTCCGGGCGCTTCGGGCCCCTGGTGCCCGGGTTAGGCTGGGGGGGGGGGCGCCAGTTCGGAAGCAACTCGTATGAGCCTGGTATACCCTCCTCATGCTGTTTTTAGCGCCGATGAGCGTCGATTCGTGTGTGGGAGTCGTTGAGATCTCGCCGATTTAGCGTCGATTAGCGTCGATTTAAAGTCGATTTAGTGTCGGCTAGCGTCGATTAGCGTCGATTTAGCGTCGATTTAGCGTCGATCCGCAAAGAGCCGGCAAGGTGGTATGGAGGCTCCAAGGGGTTGCCACCGAGAGCTAGCGGTTTGTGGGCCACCATGCGCTCTGGAAGCTTGAGGCTGGCAGGACAGACCGAAGCTCGCGGCAGACGGGTCCCCCGCGCATTCCCCAACACCGCGCCCACGCACCTACGCATTCGCTGGATTTCCAGGCATCCGATGGATCTACCTCGTCAAAAGCCATAGTCCCCAGAGGTCTCGACCACTTCCCCGAAACGCAGGATCCGCTTTCGACGGTCGTGTGGCACGAGAGCGGCCCCAGGAGGCTGGAATCAGGGAAAAACGCCAGGGGTGAACAACTCGATAATCCGCCCGAAGTCTGGACTCGGGCGATTGGGCTCGCGCTCCGCCGTCACGGGTGCTGGGGTTCTGGGGCCCAGAACCCCAGCAGGAGGAGGAGGAGGAGGAGGAGGAGGAGGAGGAGGAGGAGGAGGAGGAGGAGGGAGAGGAGGAGGAGGAGGAGGAGAGGAGGAGGAGGAGGAGGAGGAGGAGGTTCTGGGCCCCCGCACGAAGAGTGTGCGGCCCGTGGCCCGCGCCGCGCACGGCGTGCGGCGCAGGGGCGAGGGCCGCTGCTCTCCGAGCCTCCCCGCCCGCGGCGGCGCTGGCAGGACAGCGGCAGGAACCGCCCTGCTGCGCCAGCGGCGCGGAGAGTCCCCGGCTGCGCGGAGGTGCCATCCCCTTGCGGCGGCGGCGCGACGGCGCAGCTCCTCCTCCTCCTCCTCCTCCTCCTCCTCCTCCTCCTCCTCCTCCTTCACGAGCGGCGAGCGTGATTATCCGTACCCGCGCCCTCGCGGTCCAGATTCCGGGGCGCGTTCCCGCGGGCAGGCGGTCGCACGGGTGCGTGCCGCGCGGGGCGTCCGCGCAGAGCGCCCGGTGTCTGCGGGGTCGCGGCCCAGAGGCCTGGCCCGAGAGCGGGCTCTGCAGCGGCCTCGCTTCTGGCCCTCGAGCGGCCGCTCCTCGTCGACGCCCCTGCGTAAGGCTTTTGGGTGCCGCTGCGCTGGACGAGCCGAGGCCCGGGGTGCGGAGCTGCCCTTCGCCCACGGGCTCCGGAGCGGCCCGCCCGCCCGCCGCGGCAGCTCGAGGGGCTCGGCCGCGCGGGCGCCGGGGCCGCGCGCCCGCGATCCGAGGCGCAGGGGCGGGCAGGCGCAGCGGCGTGGCGGCGTGGCGGCGTGCGGTGTGGTGAGCTTGGTGCTCCAGCACACGCGCACGCGTGCAAGGTCTTCACGGTCTGAGCGTGCTCCGGCGCCCGCGGCTTGGCGGCGTGGCGGCGTGGCGGCGTGCGGCGTGCGGTGTGGTACGCCTGGTGCTCCCGCACGCACGCGTGCAAGGTCTTCACAGTCTGAGCGTGCTCCGGCGCCCGCGGCCTCTTTGAAGGGAGCAAGAAGTGGCATAAACATGAAAACTCGGAGGTCCGCGCGGATTTCTCGGATCGGCGCTGGGGCCCCCCGGCGGCGCCTCTAGCGCCGCCCCTGGCGCGCTCTGCGCGCCAGGGAGAGGGGTCCACCGCCGATCCGAGAAATCCGCGCGGACCTCCGAGTTTTTATGCTTATGCCACTTTTTGTTCCCCGATCTTTTGCCGCCCCCCCCCCCCCCCCGCGCTCCTTCCTTTTTTTTCCCTTTTATGCCCAGTGCGGCTCCGTTGCGCCCCTTGGCTGTCTCTGCCGCTTCGTGGGCTCAAGCTGCCGCCGACCAGCAAAAGAAGCGCGCGCGGCCCCGTCGGCCTGCGGCGGGGCCGCGGGGGGCCCGGGGGCCGAGGAGCCGCGGAAGCGGATCGGCGCCACCCAGCCGTGCTGATGCTACGTGTGCGTCGCCTCCCAGTCGGCGACGCGCGCGCCCAGAAATCTCAGGTGCTCCGTGGCGGGTGTGCTGCCGGCGTTCCGTGGCGGGGGGCGGTCCACTGCAAGATGCTTGTGCTACACTCAGTGGGTGTGGACGCACGCCTCCGAGGAGGACGCATGGCAGCTGCTAGTAGGTCCGTGTGCGTCCCAGCGGCGGCCGCGGAGCAGCGGGTGGCCGCCGGACGACTCGGCACGGACGCGCGCCTCCGAGGAGGGCGCGCACGCTGCTGGTGTGCCCTGGTGCGTCCCAGCGGCGGCCTTCGTAGCACGGGGAGGCCGCCGAGCGACTCGGCCCGTCCCTCGGGGCCAGGGCTGGAGACTGTGGGCGGCCTCTCGCGGGTACGCGG
>CAUYUJ010004594.1:0-10000 GCA_963575745.1 Prorocentrum cordatum | reverse complement strand
CTTCTGGGACCAGCCATCATAACCCCTGAAGCTGCTGGAAACTCTTCAGGCGAATGCGCGCGGGGCTAAGGCGAGAGCATCAGTTTGAAACGGTGCCGTCTTCTATCCGTGACGATTTGGCTAATTTAAATGCAAGTGTGCGCGGTGTTGAGGCGAGAGCGACGTTTAAGAAGAATGGGAGGAGAACGAGAAACATAACAATTCTTACGATTACGGCTACGGCTACGACTTCGATTACGACTACGACTACTACTACTACCATTGCTATTACTATTTTTCATTACTACTACCACTACTGCTATTAGTACTATTGTTATTATCATTGAAACTACGACTACTACTACTTCCATTAGTAGTAGTAGTAGTAGTAGTAGTAGTAGTAGTAGTGGTAGTACTACCTACTACTACAGCTACTACTACCGCTACCACTGCCACTACCACTGCCACTACCACTACCACTACTATTGTTACTGCTATTATTACTGCGACTACGATTCCTACTACGACTACGGCTACTACTGCTACTAGTACTGAAACTTTTTCTACGACTACTGCTACTAGTACACTTACGATTACAACTAATACTAATAGCAATAATGATAACTTTTCATACTGTGATTGAGAAGCATCGTTATAATCATAAGACCACGAAAACGAATAGTCATACTACGAGTTCTCAACCTAGGATGCTACAGTTGTTGGTATTTGCAATACGTGCACGACAGATGGCGATCATAAGGATAACACTAAGATAATTGTAATAGCAATAGTGGGGATGCTATTCAGAAGAAGACTCATACACCTACTATTTATAATGCGAATTAGAAGAAAAGAACAGGAGCCCCTAACAGTACGAGTAATACTAACAGTAATGAGGATACTCATACTCAGAAAACGAACTATACCAAGACACACATTACCAGCACTCACAACATTAGTAATCAGAGCACTTATGATACTGATGCCCATGGTACGAATAGTAATACTACCACAACCGTACATTAACACAACTTATACGAATTGAGGGGGAGGAGCAGGAGCAGGAAGAGGCGGAAGAGGGGGAAGAGGAGGAGGCGGAGGGGGAGGGTGGGGGGGAGGGGGGAGGAGGAGGAGGCAGACGAGGGTGAGTGAAAGGAGGAGGGGGGTGGGGGGGAGGGGAGGAGAAGGGGGACGGGACGGGAGGAGGAGGGGGACGGGAAGGGGTAGGAATGGGAGGGTGAAGGTGGAGGGGGAGGAAGAGGAGAGGGATTGGGAGGGCGAGGGGGAGCATGAGAAGGAGGAGGTGACCATGAGGATCGCGACGACGACGAGCATGCCTGCCTCGTCGCAGCAGGGCGCCACAGCCGCCGTCCTCTGCCTGTCCTGCGTGTTCGCCGAGGAGACCCCCCCCTTGGCACTGTCCCTGTCGCCGCCGTGATGATTTCCAGGATTTTCAGGGATTTTCATGATTTTCAGGGCTTCCAGGATCGAAGAAGAAGAAGAAGAAGAAGAAGAAGAAGAAGAAGAAGAAGACACGCCACAACCATACACATTTGGCGCTCGCGCCGGGGAGGGGGGTCCAGCGCGGATCCAAGAAATCCGCGCGGAGCGCAAGCAGTTCATGTCTATATGATTTTTTGTTGTTTTTCGTTTTTGTTGTTTTTTTGTTTCTTCTTATTCTTCTTCTAGATAACAAGCTGAGGTCAGCATTCGGGAAACCAGTCACGACTAATCCGGTCGAGATGTTCGCGCTCCTGGCCTTGGTGATCGCATAGGGACGGCATGGATGCCTCGTAGCAGCTTAGCTGGACCTGGCGGAGATATCCGCATAAGCCGCAGGGTTTGAAGGAGGAGGGGGAGGAGGAGGCGGACAATGCTCATTACCTTGCTTCGGGCGGTTCCCACCATGGAGCTACTTCAAATGGTTTCGAAGCAGTCGCCTGTGACTCTACCTGTGATCTGTGAGATGATTTGTCACGCCATCTTGTTTAATGCGTTATGTAGGTATAGTATGTGCGTTGGATTTCGCATCTGTTGTGTGTGCTTGCAGTTGTATGACTGATGCATGTTCGGTATTCTGCAGTTTGCGTATGGCATTCGTGTACGCCCGTTTTCGGTTATGTGTTTATGTATGTATGTATGTTTGGATGTGTGAATGTATGCATGCATGTATGTATGTAGATATGTGTATGTGTGTATACTTGTCTGTGTGTATGTATGTATACATGTATGTATCTATGTATGCATGTATGTTTGGATGTGTGAATGTATGTATGCATGTATGTATGTATATAGGTATGCATGTACGTACGTACGTATGTATGTATGCCTGTCTGTCTGTCTGTCTGTATGCCTGTCTGTCTATATGTATGCATGTACGTACGTACGTATGTATGTACGTCTATGTGTATATATTTCTGGATGTGTACTTATCTGTATGTATAGTTGTGTATATGTATACATGTATATATTTCCATACATGTATACATGTATGTGTATATACATATAATTATATATATATGTATATGTGCCATTGTCGTGCCTTACTGGCGCATGCGGTTTCCACTGTGATTACGTGCATGCTACTTCAACTTTGCCTGTTCTTAATGCACGATGTAGGTGAGTACGTTTGGTACAACATCGTAGTGTGCAATCTTGATGTCGGGGGGCGATGTATGTATTTGCTGCCTGCACGCGATGTGCGCACTCCGGTATGCTATGCACGTGCATGAGTGCCCGGTGTTGGCGTCTGTTGTTTTTGTCAGGCTGTCGATGAGCGTTTTGGTGTATGTTTTTGACGTTTGTTATGTATTCAGGTATCCCCAGGACGAACATGTTTTCCTCTTGGGCCCAGAAGAGGACGGTTCAAATCAGGCACGGACACGTATCAGAGGAACGGTGGCGGATCCAATTAAGTTTGCGCAGATCCGATTGTGGGGTTGATTTGTGTTGCGGTGGATCCGATTTCTGTCTGCGCCGTTTTTTCGCGGTTTTTCGGGCTCCGCATGTTGTCCCATTTTTCACGGCGGATCCGATTTCCACCTTGTTTTTATTTTTTCAGTTAAATCAGGGAACTGACCGACATCGATCCACGGACCCAAGGCCCGCCCGTGTTAATATTCCCAGGCGCGCGGGCCCCACTCAACATGAATCCATTTCCTCCAGGTTGCTGCCAAGAGCTGGTCCAGACGCCGTCCGTTCGGGGGTGCCGATGTCAGCTTGCGAACTCCTCATCACCATTTTCACCCCACGGGGGAAATACTTTCGCCCTGCGTCAGTGGGTTGTGCCTCCATGCTGTCTGCTCTTGGTGCATCCATTGGCTACTGCTATGGCTGCATGTTGTTGACGCTGGTGCTTGGTATCCAGTTGCTTGCGGCAAGTCTCGCCACCGTGGCAGCCCAGCGTTCTGGGTGATGGCTGTTCGAGGGGGCACGGGAGGCCGGCACGTGTTACACCTCGTGCCCCCAAGCTTTGGAGAGTCGTGGCGAACACGATGAGGATGATGAGGATAATTGTGAGCGAAGACGAGGGGGAGAAGGAGGAGGAGGAAGTGGATTCGTCTTCATTTCTTGGGGATCTCTCATGCTGTTCATCCTGGCCGTGTTGGGGCTGTCTTCGGCTCCTGTGGGGTAGTCTTGGGGGTCCCTTGGGGCCGTCTTGGAGCCCTCTTCGGCCGTCTTGGGGCCAGGCTCTTGGGCCGCCTTGGGGCTCGCTTGGCCCCGTGTGTGTGTGTGTGTGTGTGTGTGTGTGTGTCTGTGTGGAGGTGTCTTGGCGCCGTTGTGGCGCCATCATGGCGCAGGCAGTCTTGTGGCAGTCTTCGAGACGTCTTGGGCCACTGTGGGATCCTCTGGGGCCGTCTTGGGACTCTCTTCGTAGCCTCTTAGGGCATCTCGGGGCCATCTTGGATGCTTGTTGGGCCGCTTTGAACAGACGGACGCCCAGAGAAAGGCGGCAATGCGAAACTCAGTAACACAAACCTTAGGATCATTATTTGTTGTGCTTCTTTGGGCCTTGCTGGAGGTCCTCTTGTGACGTGGAGGTGTCTTGGGCCGTGTTGGGGTCATCTTGGGCCGCCTTGGGCCTTTTTGGGCCGTCTCGGAAGCACTTTGGTCCATCTTGGCGACCTTGGAGGCCTGCCTCGGCCTTGTTGGACTGCCGGGAGCGCGGATCCGTTGTTTTTCACTTGGGGTCGCGGCCTTGCGATGGGGGGGGCGATGCATGCGACAGTTTGCCAGCAGAGGGGGGGGCGTCGCTCCTGGCATTCTGCCACGCCTCGATGTGGCAGGTCTTTTCTGTATGTGTGCCAGTATATATATATATATATATAATATGTATATGTATGGATTCTTGATGTGTCTCACTGTGATGCAGTGGCGCGTGCCATGGATGCAGGTTCTTGCTGTTTGTGATTGTCGGATGCTCTGGCGTTGGTGCAGGTCCTGGATGTCTGCTCTTGGGGTCTGTTCCAAGTGTCTGGGAGCGGCGCGGCGCCGTGACGCCTCCCTGGTGGCGCTCGACGGGGCGGGATGGTCAGGGACCATCGTGGATTTCTGTTGGGCCTGGCGGCCGCGGTGTGAAGAGCTGGCGACGCGGAATCCCCACGAGCCGCGCATTGCACGAGCCGCGGAATCCCCACGAGCCTCCCTGGTGGAGCTCGACGGGGCGGGATGGTCAGGGACCCTCGCGGATTTTCGTTGGGCCTGGCGGCCGCGGTGTGAAATGGCTGGCGAGGCGGAATCCCCCACGAGCCGCGCATGGCACTTGGGGGCCCGGCGGCCGCGGCATGCCGGGTGGGCGAGGCGGGGCCCCAGCCTGTCGGCTGGAGAATGACGACGGTGTTGACAAGTCGGATGATGGAGGGAGGAGGAGGAGGAGGAGGAGGAGGAGGAGGAGGAGGAGGGGGGGGAGGAGGGGGAGGGGGGGGAGGAGGAGGTCGGAGGAGGAGGGGAGGAGGGGGGAGGAGGGAGGAGAGGAGGAGAGAGGGAGGAGGAGGAGGGGGAGAGAGGGAGGAGAGGAGGAGGGAGGGGGAGAGGGAGGGGGAGGAGGAGGAGGAGGAGGAGGAGGAGGAGGAGGAGGAGGAGGAGGGAGGGGGAGGACGGGGGAGGATGGGGAGGATGGGGGAGGACGGGGGAGTGAGGGGGGAGGTGGAGCCATTTGCCTGGCCGTTCCTTTCCCCCCCAACCCCCTCTACCATTCATAAGTACACATCATGAGTGCTTCTATCCTCCCTGCCCTGATAGCGTCCAGCCGTGCACTCGGATTTTTGCGTATCATCTGTTCCACAAGGTTTTAAGCATTATTTTAACCTGCATGTTCAACATATATATATATACTCATATATATACATATACATATATATATATATATATATATATATATATATATATATATGCTTGGTCCCCCCCCCCCAGCGACCCCCCAGAGCGCCCAAAGCACGAATCCACAGAATCGCTTCGTTGAAGCCCTTCGTTTTTTCACAACTCAACATTGGCGTGCCATCCAGGCTGACAAACCCATCCGCTCGGCCCATCCGTCACGGGCACCGTGCGCGCAAGCATATCGGTTTCGGCCGAGGCCACGAAACACTGTGCATCACAGGTTTTTCTGGTTTTTCTGGTCTGGGAACCAACGAAACCCTGTGTATCACAGGTTTTTCTGGTTTTTCTGGTTTCTGGAGCTGAAATGCTCGCCGCGGCCTCGCCCCACCGCCCACCCCCTCCTGTTTGTCGGCACCTGAAAACCAGAAAAACCAGAAAAACCTGTGATACACAGTGTTTCGTTGGTTCCCAGACAAGAAAAACAAGAAAAACCTGTGATGCACAATGTTTCGTGGCCTCCGAGCAAGAAAACACTGTGTACTCTTCGGGGACTACGGCGCTCGCCGCTCACTGGCAGTGCTCCTTGAGAAAGGCCTCCTCCAGCTTCTTCCCTGTTGCCAGCCACAAATCCTCGCCCCTGTGCCAGTACAACCACTGGTCGGAGCGGATCTTGTTGGTCAGCGCCTTGGTGTTCACTGTCTTCTTACTCCCTAAGTGTTTCCGCAGCTCGCCCCAGATGCGGTCGATGATCTGGGTGCCAGCTTTAACCCAAACGCGCTTGGTCTTGTTGGGCTTGCTGTCATCTGGAACATCGTGGTGGGTGATCTTGGTGAACTTAGGCTTGATCCACATCCACTTACCTTTGACCATGACGCGCTTCTTGGCGTGGACAACCCAATCATGCTTGACCCCTTCGAGCTTCAACTTATAACTCCTGGCCCCGTCCGTGTGCAGTGTGATGTTGCGCTTGTGGACCCACTTGTAGGCCAGAGGCTTCCAATCGCGCTTGCGGATCGGGCCTGGGCCTGGCGCCCGCCTCTTTGTCTTCGCTGGGTCCAGCTTGAACAAGACGAGGGATTTCTGGTCGCCGCGCTGAGCCATGCCGCCATATTGCTCCCAGATGACAGGCTTGTCAGTCGCAGCGTCTGTGTTGGGGTCTTCTCCTTTGGCGATGTCCACTTCGTCGGCTTCTACGTCCGCCCAAGGCAAGCCGGCACCGAACTCGATGTTCTTCTCGTGCTGGACCGCGCTCTTGGCGCGCACCGCGTGCAAGGACTCGTAGATGCTCTCCGTGAGCTTATGATTCTTCTGCAAAAGAAAACGCACGGAAGTCTGCGAGCATTTCGCAATCGAGCAGAAGAGCACAGAAGCTAGATCTGCCAAGCTCACGTGCGACTGCCCCGTGCCGCACTTGAAGATGGGGTGGAAAGCGTGCGGGAGCACGCGGCGCTTGCACTCCTTGCTGTTGCAGCGGTAGGCCCACCCTCCATTCGAATCGGCGTAGTGCTTCAGAGGGCCAAGAGTGCCTTCCCCGCAATAGGGGCACGTGACGCCTTTCCAATCAGGGAGGGCTGCGACTGACAAGCCTGTCATCTGGGAGCAGTGGGGCGGCATGGTTCAGCGCGGCGACCAGAAATCCCTCGTCTTGTTCAAGCTGGACCCAGCGAAGACAAAGAGGCGGGCGCCAGGCCCAGGCCCGATCCGCAAGCGCGATTGGAAGCCTCTGGCCTACAAGTGGGTCCACAAGCGCAACATCATACTGCACACGGACGGGGCCAGGAGTTATAAGTTGAAGCTCGAAGGGATCAAGCATGATTGGGTTGTCCACGCCAAGAAGCGCGTCATGGTCAAGGGTAAGTGGATGTGGATCAAGCCTAAGTTCACCAAGATCACCCACCACGATGTTCCAGATGACAGCAAGCCCAACAAGACCAAGCGCGTTTGGGTTAGAGCTGGCACCCAGATCATCGACCGCATCTGGGGCGAGCTGCGGAAACACTTAGGGAATAAAATGACAGTGAACACCAAGGCGCTGACCAACAAGATCCGCTCCTACCAGTGGTTGTACTGGCACAGGGGCGAGGATTTGTGGCTGGCAACAGGGAAGATGCTGGAGGAGGCATTTCTCAAGGAGCACTGCCAGTGAGCGGCGAGCGCTGTAGTCCCCGAAGAGCACACAGTGTTTTCTTGCTCGGAGGCCACGAAACATTGTGCATCACATGTTTTTCTGGTTTTTCTGGTCTGGGAACCGACGAAACACTGTGTGTCACAGGTTTTTCTGGTTTTTCCGGTTTTCAGGTGCCGACAAACAGGAGGGGGTGGGCGGTGGGGCGAGGCCGCGGCGAGCATTTCAGCCCCAGAAGCGAGAAAAACCAGAAAAACTTGTGATACACAGTGTTTCGTCGGTTCCCAGACCAGAAAAACCAGAAAAACCTGTGGTGCACAGTGTTTCGTGGCCTCGGCCGAAACCGATATGCTTGCGCGCACGGTGCCCGTGACGGATGGGCCGAGCGGATGAGTTTGTCAGCCTGGATGGCACGCCAAAGTTGAGTTGTGAAAAAACGAAGGGCTTCAACGAAACGATTCTGTGGATTCGTGCTTTGGGCGCTCTGGGGGGTCGCTGGGGGGGGGGGATCGACCATATATATATATATACATATCGGAGGTGAAGGGGTGAGATCCAAGTGGAACGGAGAGCCCCCCTACCGGGAAATCGATTTCGGTTTCGTGTTCGTGCGTGCCGTGCGGGCGAGGCGAAGCTGCGTGGGCGGGCGAGAGGAAAGCCTCCTGCGGCTGAGGCGCGGCTGGACCAAATGATTCTCCGCCGGGCGGCCGGTGGCGCGCGGTGTCCCGCCGGTGTCCCGCTGGTGTCCCGTCGGTGTCCCTGTGGCTGAGGCGCCGGCCGACCAAATGTGTCTCTTCCGGGCGGCCGGTGGCGCGGCCGTGTCCCGCTGGTGTCCGTCGGTGCCCCTGTGGCTGAAGGCGCGGCTGGACCAAATGTGTCTCTTTCCGGGCGGCCGGTGGCGCGCGGTGTCCCGCCGGTGTCCCGCTGGTGTCCCGTCGGTGTCCCGTCGGTGTCCCGATGATGATGTGGATGATTATGATGATGATGATGGTGATGATGATGGTGATGATGGCGATGATGATGATGACGATGATGATGATGATGATTCTGATGATGATGATGTTGATGTTGTTGTTGATGATGATGACGTCGATTGTGAAGTCGATTGTGACATCGATAGTGATACCGAATGTGAGATCGATTGTGAAATCGATAGTGAGATCGATTGTGAGATCGATAGTCAGATCGATTGTGAGATGCTGATGGTAATGCTGATTATGATGATGATGGTGCCGAGTGAAAATTGCCGAGTGAAAATCGATAATGAGATCGATTGTGAGATCGATAGTGAGACCGAATGTGAAACCGACTGTGAGATCGATTGTTAGATCGATTGTGAGATCGATAGTGAGATCGATAGTGAGACCGAATGTGAGTCCGAATGTGAGATCGATTGAGATCGATTGTGAGATCGATAGTGGAATCGACAGTGAGACCGGATGTGAGACCGAATGTGAGATCGATTGTGAGATCGATTGTGAGATCGATAGTGAGATCGATAGCGAGATCGATAGTGATATCGATAGTGATATCGAATGTGAGATCGATTGTGATATCGATAGCGAGATCGATTGAGTGAGACGTTGGTTCCCCCTCCCCCCATCACCTCCTTATCACCCGCAGGGTGGTCGTATAGGTACGCATCTATGTACAGGGTATATGTTCTTGTCAATCAGAACGTCTTCGGTCCTTCAGACTTGCATTCCCGCTGCAACGTGGACCACATTTCAGGACCAGTGCTTGGATTCCGTCCTTCAGCATGGCGCTGTCGTGCCCGCAGGTGCCGATTCCTTTTACGTCTTTGCCGTCCCCCCCTTGCCCTCCTCATCCCTCTTCTCCTTGTCCTCCTGCTCCTCCTATGACTACTGCTCCTGCTCCTCGTCCTTCCTCCTGCTCCTGCTCCTGCTCTTACTTCTTCTTCTTCTTGTTCTCCTCCTCCTCCTCCGCCGCCGCCGTCTCCTGTTGGGGGTGGGGTCGTCCTGTCGGGGGCTCGCGGCGGGGGATGGAACCTCGCCGCGGGCCTGACAAAGATCCCCTCGGATGGGCGACCCCACCGAATTTTCCTCTCTCCCCCGGACCTCTCCCTCTATGGGCAGTGAACCTTCTCCTCCTCCTACTCCACGTTGCCCTCATCCACCAACTTCACAAAAACAGAAATCCTTGCCTGTGATTGCCTTCGGGGTATCAAGGTTCCTTCAGGCCTATCCTGTGATTGCCTGCGGTGTATCAAGGCCCTTCAGGCTGTCAGATGCTGCGCGGACGCACCCAGCTTGTCTCCTTGCCCTGCCTGCCCTCCCTCCTCTCCCGTCCCCTCCCCTCTCCTTTCCTCCCCTCCCCTCCCCTTCCCTCCCCTTCCCTTCCGCTTGTCCAGCATGCGCGCCAAGGACGTGGACCTCGACAAACTCGGCGAGTCTCAACGGCGGGGCCCCGCCTTCCTGCCATGCCGGCTTCCTCCCGCCTCCCTCCTCCTCCTCCTCCTCCTCCTCCTCCTCCTCCTCCTCGTCCTGCTCCTCCTCCTCTTCTTCCTCCTCCCCCTCCTCCTCCTCGTCCTCCTCCTCCTCTTCTCCTCCTCCTCCT
>CAUYUJ010004593.1:57500-68526 GCA_963575745.1 Prorocentrum cordatum | reverse complement strand
CGAGCGAGTCAAGCATGGCATGCCCAGTCCCACCCGCCCTCCCACAACATAAGAAGCAAAGCTGGCACAACTGGGGGCCGAAGTCACACCGGCCAGCCGGTTTGGTACAGCTGATGCGGCCGCGATGGCGGTTGCCGACGGAAACTGGCGAGCGCGTGTTGAATGCCGCGCACGCATTGCCAGACGAGTCGAGAATGGCCCGGTGCACCGCAGGAAGCCAGAGGTGGCCGGAGGAAACCCGAGGGTCTGACAGGACACCCCGAAGCATTTTTGTGAAATAGCATTGGGTTTTTGATGTTTTTATGTTGAAATGCTTGCAAACACACGGTGTTCGGTAGGATTCTGACATGAACGCGCGAGTGTGCTCTTTGTGGCATTTGTTGCACAGGATTCGCGGCCTGGGTGCATGACAGAGCATCGCGAGTGCACCGCGCGATGACGTGAAATCGCTGGATTTGACAGAATTCTTAAGATTCCTATGGTTTTCCTATGATTTCAGCAAGAGAGCCCGGGCGGGAAATTTGTACAATTTTTGTGAAAAAGCATTGGGTTTTTGATGTTTTTATGTTGAAATGCTTGCAAACACAAGGTGTTCGGTAGGATTCTGACATGAACGCGCGCGTGTGCTCTTTGTGGTATTTTTTGCAATGGATTATCGCCGTGGACGACAGGACGTCCATGTCGAGAGGAAAAAATAAGAAAAATGTTGATTTTGTATTGTTTTTTACAGGTTAGGATGGGACCACCCGGATGCGCCCGCTATCTGCCGGCCTGAGGGGGGAGTAGGAGTATATTCTAATAAGGAATAAGGATAGGAGGAGTAGGAGTAGGAGGAGTAGGAGTAGGAGTAGGAGTCAAGCTAGCCATCTCGAGCGAGTCAAGCATGGCATGCCCAGTCCCACCCGCCCTCCCACAACATAAGAAGCAAAGCTGGCACAACTGGGGGCCGAAGTCACACCGGCCAGCCGGTTTGGTACAGCTGATGCGGCCGCGATGGCGGTTGCCGACGGGAACTGGCGAGCGCGTGTTGAATGCCGCGCACGCATTGCCAGACGAGTCGAGAATGGCCCGGTACACCGCAGGAAGCCAGAGGTGGCCGGAGGAAGCCCGACGGTCTGACAGGACACCCCAAAGCATTTTTGTGAAAAAGCATTGGGTTTTTGATGTTTTTATGTTGAAATGCTTGCAAACACACGGTGTTCGGTAGGATTCTGACATGAACGCGCGAGTGTGCTCTTTGTGGTATTTTTTGCACAGGATTCGCGGCCTGGGTGCATGACAGAGCATCGCGAGTGCACCGCGCGATGACGTGAAATCGCTGGATTTGACAGAATTCTTAAGATTCCTATGGTTTTCCTATGATTTCAGCAAGAGAGCCCGGGCGGGAAATTTGTACAATTTTTTGTGAAAAAAAGCATTGGGTTTTTGATGTTTTTATGTTGAAATGCTTGCAAACACACGGTGTTCGGTAGGATTCTGACATGAACGCGCGCGTGTGCTTTTTGTGGTATTTTTTGCAATGGATTATCGCCGTGGACGACAGGACGTCCATGTCGAGAGGAAAAAATACGAAACATGTTGATTATATATAGTTTTTTACAGGTTAGGATGGGACCCCCGGATGCGGCCCCTAATGGCCGGCCTGAGGGGGGAGTAGGAGTATATTCTAATAAGGAATAAGGATAGGAGTAGGAGTAGGAGTAGGAGTCAAGCTAGCCAGCTCGAGCGAGTCAAGCATGGCATGCCCAGTCCCACCCGCCCTCCCACAACATAAGAAGCAAAGCTGGCACAACTGGGGGCCGAAGTCACACCGGCCAGCCGGTTTGGTACAGCTGATGCGGCCGCGATGGCGGTTGCCGACGGGAACTGGCGAGCGCGTGTTGAATGCCGCGCACGCATTGCCAGACGAGTCGAGAATGGCCCGGTACACCGCAGGAAGCCAGAGGTGGCCGGAGGAAGCCCGACGGTCTGACAGGACACCCCAAAGCATTTTTGTGAAAAAGCATTGGGTTTTTGATGTTTTTATGTTGAAATGCTTGCAAACACACGGTGTTCGGTAGGATTCTGACATGAACGCGCGAGTGTGCTCTTTGTGGTATTTTTTGCACAGGATTCGCGGCCTGGGTGCATGACAGAGCATCGCGAGTGCACCGCGCGATGACGTGAAATCGCTGGATTTGACAGAATTCTTAAGATTCCTATGGTTTTCCTATGATTTCAGCAAGAGAGCCCGGGCGGGAAATTTGTACAATTTTTGTGAAAAAGCATTGGGTTTTTGATGTTTTTATGTTGAAATGCTTGCAAACACACGGTGTTCGGTAGGATTCTGACATGAACGCGCGCGTGTGCTCTTTGTGGTATTTGTTGCAATGGATTATCGCCGTGGACGACAGGACGTCCATGTCGAGAGGAAAAAATAAGAAAATGTTGATTTTGTATTGTTTTTTACAGGTTAGGATGGGACCACCCGGATGCGGCCCCTATCGGCCGGCCTGAGGGGGGAGTAGGAGTATATTCTAATAAGGAATAAGGATAGGAGTAGGAGTAGGAGTAGGAGTCAAGCTAGCCAGCTCGAGCGAGTCAAGCATGGCATGCCCAGTCCCACCCGCCCTCCCACAACATAAGAAGCAAAGCTGGCACAACTGGGGGCCGAAGTCACACCGGCCAGCCGGTTTGGTACAGCTGATGCGGCCGCGATGGCGGTTGCCGACGGGAACTGGCGAGCGCGTGTTGAATGCCGCGCACGCATTGCCAGACGAGTCGAGAATGGCCCGGTACACCGCAGGAAGCCAGAGGTGGCCGGAGGAAGCCCGACGGTCTGACAGGACACCCCAAAGCATTTTTGTGAAAAAGCATTGGGTTTTTGATGTTTTTATGTTGAAATGCTTGCAAACACACGGTGTTCGGTAGGATTCTGACATGAACGCGCGAGTGTGCTCTTTGTGGTATTTTTTGCACAGGATTCGCGGCCTGGGTGCATGACAGAGCATCGCGAGTGCACCGCGCGATGACGTGAAATCGCTGGATTTGACAGAATTCTTAAGATTCCTATGGTTTTCCTATGATTTCAGCAAGAGAGCCCGGGCGGGAAATTTGTACAATTTTTGTGAAAACGCATTGGGTTTTTGATGTTTTTATGTTGAAATGCTTGCAAACACAAGGTGTTCGGTAGGATTCTGACATGAACGCGCGCGTGTGCTCTTTGTGGTATTTTTTACAGGTTAGGATGGGACCACCGGGATGCGGCCCCTAATGGCCGGCCTGAGGGGGGAGTAGGAGTATATTCTAATAAGGAATAAGGATAGGAGTAGGAGTAGGAGTAGGAGTAGGAGTAGGAGTAGGAGTAGGAGTAGGAGTAGGAGTAGGAGTACGAGTACGAGTAGGAGTAGGAGTAGGAGTAGGAGTAGGAGTAGGAGTAGGAGTAGGAGTAGGAGTAGGAGTAGGAGTAGGAGTAGGAGTAGGAGGAGTAGGAGTAGGAGTAGGAGTAGGAGTAGGAGTAGGAGTAGGAGTAGTAGTAGGTAGGAGTAGTAGTAGTAGTAGTATAGTTAGTAGTAGTAGTAGTAGTAGTAGTAGTAGTAGTAGTAGTAGTGTTGGTGTGGTGGTGGTGGTGGGTGGTGGTGTTGTGGTGGTGGTGGTGGTGGTGGTGGTGTGGTGTGTAGTAGTAGTAGTAGTATTAGTAGTACTAGTAGTAGTAGTAGTAGTAGTAGTAGTAGTAGTAGTAGTAGTAGTAGTAGTAGTATAGCAGGTGGTGGTGTGTGGTGGTGGTGGTGGTGGTGGTGGTGGTGGTGGTGGTGGTGGTGGATAGGTATTAGTAGTAGTAGTAGTAGTAGTAGTAGTAGTAGTAGTAGTAGTAGTAGTAGTAGTAGTAGTAGTAGTAGTAGTAGTAGTAGTGGTGGTAGTACGAGGAGGAGGAGGAGGAGGAGGAGGAGGAGGAGGACAATCAGGGCGGAGGAAGAAGAGGCCGAGGAGGAGGACGAGGACTTCCCCGCGGAGCTCGCCGTCTGTTAAGAGGAAACATCAATAGATCAGAGCCCCGGTGCGCCTCTGCCCTCGCTGCCCGGCACCCTCGATCGGCAGCGGGGCGCGCCCGACGCCCCGAGGGGCGCGCGAGCAGGAAGAGAGCCGCTAGCAGCCGACTCGCTCACCCGCTCTCGAGGCCCCTTCGTCATGGGCAACGATAGCGAAGGATCGGCTGGGAGGGGGGTAATACGTCCAGCCATAGTCGCCAAATGATCGTCGATGGGGGTCTAATAGCCCCACCCCGCCCAGGAACGTGCGGATGTGGTATCGGATTTGTTATCGGGGGCGGTTGGCGTTGCAACTATAGCGTGCCACATCGATATCCGAGAAATAAAAAAAACGCTATCCCTGTGAGGCGATCCCCCCGCGAGGGCCCCTTCTGCGCACCCTATCTCCCTGCGAGGGCCTCGTCGGTGCACGCTATACCCCTGCCAGGCCTCGTCGGTGCACTCTATAGCCTATAGAGTGCCACCGGGCCTCGTCGGTGCACGCTATACCCCTGCCAGGGCCTCGTCGGTGTACTAAGCGGGCCAGCGGCGCCACATCGCACGCTACCTTTGCGCTTGCAGTCGCATGTCCTTCGAAGGATCGATCGACCCTCGCCCTTCAAGGGATGGATCGATGGGGGTCCTCGGTGTCGAGCGCGCGCGGACCTCCGTCAGCTTATGTGTGTGCCGTTCTTTCGGTAGCACAGCCTGGGAGCTTTATATGCCCCCTGGATTCCTTGTTTCGAGTGCATCAGCGTCCGCTGGCGTGTGATCATCAATGAGAAAGCGCCGACACAGTGTGCGTATATTCGCAAGGGCCAGCAAGATGGCGCTGGGGGCTCCCATGAGTTGCCACCGAAGGCCCCCCACCTTCCCAGATCTCTGACGATCTGGTGTATTCAGTCCTGGTGCTCTTCCTTGATTTCGGGGGCAATGAGAAATGAGTCTGGGGCGAAAAACTGGCCCCGGGGGAGGGGGAGGGAATCTTGGGGTCGCGGATTGGAAAAACACATCTCGTCGGACGTTTGGGTTCCTGGCCCTCTTCCTTGGCATTTTTGCAGCATTCGGTGGTTGCTGAAGGCGTCCCTGGCCCCAGGTGCCCAAAGCTTTCCGCGTCACTCTGCAGCCCCTGGGGCCCTCTGGGTTTCGTGGCGGGTGCTCTGGACGCCGTCTGGGCCCCCTTGGACATCCTGGTGGCCCGAAGCGTCTTTCGTCTGCAATCCGATCGTTCCTATTTGTGCAGCTTGTTGCAGTACTCCGAAGGGAAGCCTGCCTTGTGATATCTGTGCGCCATGTGCAAACAAGGCTTGAGAATTGTACCAGCGTTGGCTCCAAATGGGTACGGTGTAACCTATTCGGCGAGGGTAGCTGAGCAAGCAAACAAACGCCACTGGCACTCGCAGCCCGCATGCACATGTCGCAGACGCAACCCACACGCGCAGCCCAGGCAAATGGTCGTACGGGGGCACGACACGGATTAATGCATCCAACAAGAGAGAGAGAGAGAGAGAGAGCTCTTCATTTTGGTTTTCATTCTTTCGCAAGCCAATTGGAGAAACATGGCGTGCGGCGCATCACTCGGTATCCCTCCCTCCCCTTCCCTTCTCACTCTTCCCTTCGCGCTCCTCGTACCTCCCTTGCTTCTCCCTTTCTCGCGTCCTCCTCCTGCTCCGTCCTTCGTCCCACCCTCTGACATCATCATCCATCCTCCATCCCACCATCCCTCTGCTGTCCCCCTCCTTATCCGATCCCCCTCCTGTCCCTTTCCCCGCCCCCCCCCAATCGCTTTCCTTCCTTCCCTCCCCCCTTCCCCCCTCCCCTCTCACTTCTCTTCCCTCCCTGGGGCGATGGCGACCAGAGGGGCGGAAGGATGATGATGGTTCCATCTGGAGCCTGCCTTCTTCGCGGCTTGCCCCACAGAAGAGAGCATACCGCTCATCGCGCCGCCAGAGGAGATACCTCGTGAGGGCGATGAAGGCCAGACCGTGACATCCTCGCCCTTCGGGGTGCGGGGCCCGAAGACAATACAAAACGGCTCGGGATGATAAACAGGTCCCCAAACATCGGTCCAGACCTCTGGGGAGCCACGTTTTTAGCAAAACCACGCCGACGGATGTCAGGGGAGGGTTGGAGGCAGGATGGTTCCAGCAGGCGACGAAGGCTGGAGTGCCAGGAGTGTCGGGCGTTATGGGTTGGTCCCACAGGCTGGCCGCGCGCGGCGGCAGCGGCCAATCGGGAGCATGTGGCGCAGCTTTCCTCAGGCGATGGGGGCCCAATGGCGGAGGAGGAGGAGGAGAGGAGGAGGAGGAGGAGGGGGACGGCGACGACGGCGAGGGGGCGGGTCAGACCATTCGCAGGAGGTTGAAGAGAAGGGGGAAGAGGCGGAGGAGGAGGAGGAGGAGGAGGAGGAGGAGGAGGAGTAGGAGGAAGAGAAGGAGGATGAAAAGGAGGAGGAGCAGGAAGAGGAGGAGGAAGAGATCGATCGCTGTCGCCCGCGGGTGGTGGAAGGCCTCATCTTTTCAAAATTGCACTGCACGAGAACACGCAAGAAATTAGCCTGGCGAAGGACCCAACCAAATGCAGTTGTGAATGCCGCAGTTGTGGGTGTCGTCTTCGGTGGAGCTCCCTATGGGCCACGAAACGCTGCACTGTGTGGGGGGGGGGCGCATGCGAACTTTGCCATTGGGGCTGTCGGTGGAGCTCCCTATGGGGCCACGAAGCGCTGTATTGGGCGGGGGGGACGCATGCGAACTTTGCCATTTGGGGCCTTCGGTGGAGCTCTCTATGGGCCACGAAGCGCTGCATTGGGTGGGCGAAACGCACGCGTGCCGACTTTGCCTCTGGGGCCGTCTGTGGAGCTCCCTATGGGGCCACGAAGCGCTGCACTGGGTGGGGGAACAGAACGTGGACGGTGCCATTGAGGCCGCCGGTGGAGCTCCGTATGGGGTCACGAAACGTTGCACTGGGTGGAGGAGACGCATGCGGACGGTGCAATTAGGGTCTTCGGTGGAGCTTCGTATGGGGCCACGAAGCGCTGTATTGGGTGGCGCGGACGCATGTGGGCACCGCCAGTGGGGCCTTCGGTGGAGCTCCCTATTGGGCCACGAAGCGGTGTACTGGGTTTGGGAAGCGCACGTGGACGGTGCCATTGAGGCCGCCGGTGGAGCTCCGTATGGGGCCACCGAACGTTGTACTGGATGGGGGAGACACATGCGGATGGTGCAAATGGGGCCTTCGGTGGAGCTCCGTATGGGGCCACGAAGCGTGTGAGGAGTGTGCCGATATGCGTGATTATGACGATGATGATGTTGTTGTTGATGATGATGATGATGATGATGCTGATGATGATGGTGCTGATGATGATGATGGTGGTGGTGATGACGATGCTGATGATGCTGATGATGCTGATGATGACGATGATGATGATGATGATGATGATGCTGATGCTGATTATGATGATGATGATGATGATGATGATGATGATGATGATGATGATGATGATGATGATGATGATGATGGTGCTGCTGATGATGATGGGAGGAGGGAGGAGGGGGAGGAGGAAGGAGGGAATGCGGGGTGCTGTCTGTTCAAAACGAGGACCCAATACCACAGGACGGTTGGGACAAATACAAAAATCCTTATCCACATTTTCATCAGTTTCAGAATCTTCATCCTCCTGCTACTTTTCATGACCTTCCTCCGAGTGCCGTGGCTTGTCGGGGAGCTTGAAGGCGTGTTGTTAGCTGCAGTCTGGCTCTCTTTCGAGACCTTTGCTGCGTCCCAGAAGCATCGTGCCTCCTCCTGCATCCCTCGTCCTCCTCATCCCCAAGTCCTTCTCATCCTCCTCCGGTGCTTTGTTCTTCCTTCTTTCTTCTCCTCCCTCCTCCTCCTCCTCGTGCTATCCTCCTCCTCCTCCTCGTCGTCGTCCTCCTCCTCCTCCTCCTCCTCCTCCTCCTCCTCCTCCTCCTCCTCCTCCTCCTCCTCCCCCTCTTCTGTCTGCTTCTCCCCATGCTCTCCCTCCCCTTCCCCCTCCTCCTCCGCCCCCCTCTTCCTCTGTCCCGGCCCCCTCCAATATGTCCCCGATGTCCATGTCCAGGATGAAATTATATTGATTCGGCATGCAAGGAGCGAGCGTGACACCCAGTAGTAGGAATTTGGAGCGGCAGCAGCTTCGCGCAGGCATTTGATGGTATCGCAGCGTGTTGCTCTTCAGGGCATCTAGGAATGAAGCTCGCATCTTCCTTCCAGCATTGCGATTGGAAAGTTGAAGGACCGCCCAATCCAAGGATGGCTGCGATTGCAGGTACATTGAAATGCAGCGCTGCAGGTCACGAAAGGTTTGAATTAAGTCCATCGGCAAAACAATGTCATGTCTACTTAGACGTCCGCCGGGCAGCAAACATCCCAACCAGAGGAGATTGCACACAATGTACGCGTTGACGAGTCGAGGGGGCAGGTCATAGCCAACTCACCCTCTAGAGGCTCTGGGCTGGTATATTCAAAGTGGAACGGGAAATCTGTTGTGTCCAAATCGGAGCGTAGTGCACGGAAATAGTTTCCGTTCAAAGTTCGTACGTTTTGGCGTTAGATCAGACAGGAGAGATCCAATACATGGACGATCTCGCTTTGAAGCCTTTTGGCGCCTTGATCGGAATAGTCGAGGGTATGAGCAGCGATGTATACATTGTTCTTGCGCCCCTTGTTGAGGGCGAAAGGTTCGACCTCGTCCAGAAACAATGCTGAAGGTGACGGTTTTGACGCGTGGCGCAAATTCGTTGGAAATTTCGATCCCTAATCTGCCGACAGGCGCCAGAACATCATCCACTTATTGTTGGCCCCGCAAGCGCAGATTTCAGAAATGCGATCCGCCATCGGCAAATTGGAAAACTAACTTCGGAGTAAGGGCGCCGGATGGGCACAAAACCGTTCCACGATGACATCAAGTGGCTTACATTAAACATCAGGTACCCAACACATGTGCGTCAACAGGTGTACTTCAATTCTGATTTGTATATAACGTGCGCCCAGTTTCGTCAGGCCACCGACTTCTATCTTGAGAGCAAAGGTCCCGCTTCGAACCCAATCAAGGTGTGTCTGGACCCGTCCAGGAAGCGTTTCACAAGGATATCCAAAGGGAGGTAGTACGGGAAAATTGGAGGAGGAGGAAAACGATAATACAACGACAGGGAAGGTAAAGGAAAAGGGACAGAAGCGCAGCAGGATGCGAATGCAGGTTCTGCAGCAAAAAAGCGCGGCAAAAGGCTTGCGAAAAGTAGCGTCTGTCAGAGCGTAGAGGGTCCCGAATCGAAGAATGGGCAGTATCCAAAGCACTTGAGGTTGGAACAACACCAGCAATTCGTCAGGCTACAGAAGACATTCCCTTATGCTGTCGTCCTCGGCACCTTATTTTCTTCCCCTGGGGCCTCAGCGATCGATTTCCCCAGGGGTTCTCACCGTCCGTCAGACGAACGATCCGCACATCGATCGTGGAAACATTATATTCGAAGAGGACGACGGTGAACCTGGGCGCAAGCCGACGAAATCACATTCGATCAGTTAGTATTGGAAGCGAGAGAGGATGCAAGCCGTCATGCGTGCGCCGGCTTCAAAGTTTGATTCGGTCACGGTTTTTTGAGTGAGGTTCTCAGCTGGCAGCTGAAGCTAACAGCTGATCCTCGAGAGCGCATTGAACGACACAGTTCGGCAATCGACGCACCAGCATTTGCATCCGGATGTGTTCTCCGAGTGTCTGACGAATTTGGCAGTGAGCAGAACCGCTCTGATTCGCACTATGGGGGCGGTGTGTATCTTGAGGGACTCGCGTCTGAGCATCTAAACCTCGTCCGTCCAAAGGGTAGCTTTGCTGACGCGTTCGAAGCTAAAATGAATGCAGGGCCGCGTCTGAATGATCTCGCGTCGCTTTGCAGCCGCGCGCAGCAAAGTCGCAGGACGCCACGGACCATCAAGCAGTACAGGGGCGCGCGTGGCTCGACTATTCCTGGCGAGGGGAGTCGGACATTGAGAGCGATTGACAGAAAGAACAAGGCGCGTTTGGTGCTGGCCCGCGCAGCAGATGCGCGAACTCCATTGTTTTTTGTGTTCAATATTTACGAGCACAGCAAATTAGTAGCACGTTCGGAAAAAAGAGTGGCTTCATGCACGCTCTAACCACGAATCGCAAAACATCAGTCGAGAGGGGGCATGACACGAGCGTCATGGAGATCGAAATCTTGCACCCCGGCGCAGAAGGAAGTCGCAATCCTTTCTCTGCCATGAATGGCAGCAGTAGGGAGTGGCCAAGGCGGCGCCGTGAACTGAGAATCGCCACAGCGTCCATTTGGGGGTCTCTTGTAGCTGTCGCGCAAGGCGCAAGACTCTCAAACAGCCAATCGTGCATTTTCACTCGAGGCTATGACACCGCCCCGGGTGCGACTTCAAACTCTTGTGCGCAAGCTGCCAAGACGCATCGCTAACGCCAGCCTTGTCGGGCCATTTCTGGCAACGCGGGCGTCGATCGCCAAACCAGCCGTGCCCGGCGGCAATCTGCCGCAGCCGCAGGCAGCCAGCCCTTCGTCGGAGCGCGCCAGCCTCCGAGCGCGCCCGCGCGGGCAGAGGGCGGCGAAGCTGGGCCCGCGGAGAGACGCATGAGATCCCAGCGCCAGAACCGGTTTCTAACGCTCCAGGTGTTTCCAATGAGTGTTGCCGCAGTTTTTCTACGCGAGCCCGATCGCCAGGAAATCGCCAATCGCGAAAAATAATGCGCCGTCGCGCGAGCGGCACCGCCACTGCGCGCGAAAGCGCAGGGGGGTTTGGGCCGGAAGGTCGGCGGCCCCAGCTAGAGTCTAGAGTTCGCAGGGAATATATATTAGATCGCTTGAGTGGCCCAATTTGCACGTGTCTAGCTTGCGCTGATCATGGTTCAATTCCCGCAGTTGTCGCGTAATTTCTAATGGGGCACGTTCGCGCGCGACGAATTGCCTGCTTGGTGGCTGCAGAAAGTTCGTTCCACGTCAGACCAG
>CAUYUJ010004593.1:0-52500 GCA_963575745.1 Prorocentrum cordatum | reverse complement strand
CGTGTGGGGGGTGTGCCGAGGACAGCATGCGGGCTGCGCCACTGGGACCGAAGTTGGAGCTCCCTCTGGGGCCACGAAACGTGTGGGGGGTGTGCCGGGGACCGCATGCGGGCTGCGCCGCTGGGACCTTAGTTGGAGCTCCCTATAGGGTCACGAAACGTGTGAGGGGTGTGCCGAGAGCCGCATGCGAGCTGCGCCACTGGGACCGAAGTTGGAGCTCCCTAGGGGGTCACGAAACGTGTGGCGGGTGTGCCGAAGACCGCATGTGGGCTGCGCCGCTGGGAGGAGGGAGGGGAGGGGGGAGGAAGGAAGGAGGAGGAGAACGCGGGGCGCTGTCTCTTCAAAACGAAGACCCAACACCGCATGATGGTTGGGACAAATGGAGAGAGAGAGAGAGAGAGAAAGAGAAATAGAGAGAGAGAGAGAGAGATAACAAGAGAGAGAGAGAGCGAGAAAGAGAGAGAGAGAGAGAGAGGGAGAGAGAGAGAGAGAGAAAACAAAAAGGAAGAAGAGAAAGATAATGGGAAAGGGAAATAAAGGGCAAGAGAAGGGGGCGGGGGGAGAGAGAGATAGAGAGAGAGAGAGAGAGAGAACAAACAACAACAATAATACAAATCATACACAATGAATTATAGAGAGAGGGAGAGAGAGAGAGAGAGAGAGAGAGAGAGAGAGAGAGAGAGAGAGAGAGAAAGAAAAAAAATAAACCAAAGAGAGAGAGAGAGAGAGAGAGAGAGATAGAGAGAGAGCAATACATATATATATAATATATATATATATATATATAATTATATAGAAACATAATATGAGAGAGAGGAGAGAGAGAGAGAGAGAGAGAGAGAGAGAGAGATCGGACAAGTAGGCGGACCAGGGTCCGTCCGCGAGGCGCACTGCGGTGCGACAACTCGCAAGCACTATTAGCGGCGGTGCAGCCTTAAGATACGAGGGCGGGCTACAAAACCCCCTCCCCCGGCGCAGTGCGACTGACGCTACAGACGGCGGACAGACGATGAAGATCTCACCTGACAGACCGCGTGAGGTAAAAGGCCCCAACAAGAAAGGCGACGTGCTGGCACGTGGCTAGGCGGCTTGGCGGACCGCCAGTTGGGCGCTTGGCCGCTAAGCGGCGCGCAGTGACGGGGCACCCCCCGCCCCCACGCCCTGACACCGTGGACGCGGAGCCACACGTACACACGGGCAGGCAGAAAGGAGGAGATCAGCGCGGGGCACCAGGTGGAGCGCCGCGGAACGATGACAACATAGCTTGGATGTTGAGTGACGGCACGACACCATCGGGCGAGGTGGTGAGCAGCTCGGCGAAGGCTCGCCCAGCGCTATGGAGGCGCTGGAGTAGAGGACCTTGACGAGCTTGGGCAGCGGCGAGGTCCGCGGCGAGAGCTAAGCACTTCTGCTGAAGGGCAGCCATAGCCTGTGACAGCTCGGTTTCACGGTCGGTGAGAGGTGGCTGCTCAGTGACATCCGCCGAGGATCTCGAGACAGAGGCGAGGTCCTCGGTACGCCTGTCCAGGTGGGCTAGCGGCGTGCGGGACCCTGAATGCTGACGTCCGTCACCGTTAAAAGGTGACTGGAGGGGCCGGCGCGACCCCAGGGCTGGAGCCGCTAGGGCCGCGCCCCGAGAGGTCAGGGGAGCCGCTTCCTCTCGCTCAGCAACGGAGGAAGCGTGGGTGGGGCACGAGGGCCTGTCTGGTTTAGTACCCTGCGGGGGGGCTGAAGCCGCCCCCGCGGGTCGCTGACGATGGGAAGGTGAAGTGGTATGCACGGTGGGGCCAGTCGTGATGCCGTGCAAGGCCGCTGAGGTCGGTCGCGTAGAGGGTTGGTGACTCGGTGGGGCGGCATGGTCGGCAGCGTGTGGTGTCGGCGGTGCGTCCTCAATGCCACCCAATCCTCGGGGGGCACTCGGGTCGTGGTCGGCGTCCTGGCGGTGACCGATATCATCGTATGTGGGCGTTAACGCTCTTGGGGACGGCGTCGCAGTAGGGTTTGCGAGGTTTCCCGACGGGGCGGGGTTTTCGTTGGCTGGTCCGTCGTCCAAAGCGTCCGATCCCCCACCGAGGCTGAAAAGGTCATCGTCCTGCTCATCAGCGTCTTGAAAAGGAACGGCGTTGTCATGTGGGTGGGCTGACGCACTCAATGGCGGAGTCGGGGGCGCCGTGCGGGTGCCCGCCGGGGCAGGGTTGGCGCTGGCTGACTCGTCGCCCAGGAAGTCCAAACCTCCACCAAAGCCGAACGGGTCGTCCTCCTGTTCGTCGAATAACCCCCGTTGGGCCTCGGCCCAGAGCTCGTCGGGGTTTTGTGGGATGTCTGGTCCAGCCACGGGTGGAGCCTGGTCAGACAGCAGGGGATTTGGTTCCATTTTGTTTAGTTCTGCAGCAGTGAACCCAGCCCTGCGGTGTGGGAGAGGAAGAGTACGATGTCTCCGCTCGTAGATGGCAACGGCGACTCCATGGAGCACGGTCGCTTGGCGGTGTCGTGCTTTGGCAGCTTCAACGATGTCGTCTGGAGGTTATGAGTACGTGCCGCCGCTGTGGCGAGGGCGTCAGCCTGACGATTGAACTCCTCCGCGATGGGCCCGATGAGCCCGAGGTCGATGCCCGTGTCGCCCTGGTGGCTAGCGACTTTCTCTACGCGGAACATGTTTGGCTTGGCCATGACACATCGGTGGACCTTTTCCCAGAACTCCACGTGCGTGCCCTGCGGAGGTGAGTGTCCGTCGATGATCCTTTGGAAGCCGTCGACCACCGCCTGGTTGTCCACGAAGACGTGTACGGGCCGTTCAGCACATGCCGTGAGGTGGACAATGGCGAGGGTCTCCGCAAGCTGTGCGTTCTGCGTGATGCCGTGAACGCGCGCACTGTAGTTCATGCGGTGGTCGATGCCGTAGTAGACGCCGTAGCCCGCTCTTGCAAGCAAAGGGATGGCTTGGTTGGTGCATGCACCGTCCGTGGCAGCGTAGACCCATGTCCAACCAGTGTCGTGGTCGAGGTAAGTGGTGTAGGAGTCCTGGGCTGAAGCCGCAGGATCTCCCTCAGGCGGGGGCCGCGGTATGGGTTGAGGTAGCGGGTCCCTCGCGAGGTCGGCTTGCAGATCGAGGAGGGCTGGGTCCTCATCGAAGAGCCCGCAATGTCTTGTGTGCGGAGGAAGACGTGCCCACTGCTCGTCACTGATGAGGGTGGTGAGAGGGACTCTTTCACGGGCCCAGCACTTGCAGTCACGCACAGTGTGCTCCTGAGTTTCCTCTTCCTCATCACAGTAACGGCAAATAGGGCTGGGATCAGCGGACGTATTTGATCGAGAACGTCGCTGTTGGGTGTGGTCCCCGCCCGACAGGTAGTTTAAGAGGAGCGCCAGCTGCCATGCGTTGCATTTGGCAGCTCCTTTGGTGCGGGCGAGCCACGTGCTGGCGAAAAGGTCGAGGCCCTGTCTGACCGAAGCAAGGTGACCAAGGTCATGACGCCGTGGCTTGATTTTTCTGAGAAAGGCTCTGCGTTGCGAGGCGCGCAGCATGTGAAGGAAGGCGTTTTGGGGAAGGTTCAGCCAACTGATCTGACAGCCCCAGTCGTCGTACATGGTGCCAAATGTGGGCCAAGTCCAACGGAGCTGCTGAAGCGTCTGAACAAGTCGTCCAACAGGTCCTCCGCCAAAAAGGGTCTGGACATGGTGTTGGAGATCCCTGACGAGGCCGCAGAGAGTGGCGTCGCGGTTGACCTGTCGCCGCAGGCACAGGAAGACTTCACGCTGCATAATGGCGTCAATCTCCAGGGCGTGCCCTGGGACGCACACGGCCATGAGAGTCCAAAACTCGACCCACCTGTTTCCCTTGGGGCGGATAGCCGCCTTAAGGGCATGGTTGTAGGCAGTTTTGACGGGGCCTGATGGGGCTTGGATGTCAGTGCCCGTGGTACAGACGCTGGCAGCAAGGGAGCGGGCGTGCCGCGCCTTAATACGCATCGGAGATGGGAGCTTGCCAATACGCGGCAGGCGACTAGTCGCCCTGCGAACACGGGCGTCAGCGGTGGCCGTGAGGTTGAGCGCGGCTGGAGCCGGCGCTGCCTCGGCGTTGATGTAACTTCCGACGAGCTTGAAGGAGTCGACCACGCGTAAGGGCCGTTCCGCCAAGGTGAGCTGGGTAACGGCGGTGTGAAGCTCGTCAGTAAGCGCCCACCCCGCCACTTTTCCAGGATGAATGCGTTGACCAGAAAATCGATCAAACTTGGCGGTTTCATCAAGAGATTTCTGCAACTCGGGCGCGGTGTGGGTAGTGGAGTTGCTGTCGTCAACAAAAGTAGTGCTGAGTGACCGCGGCACGTAACGATGCTGTCTCTTGGTCCAGACGCACATGAGCAGCTTAATGTCGTCCAGGGACCAAGAGCTTCCCTGGAGGTGACCGTTTGTCCTGGCCAGTTCCTTAGAGTACGCACCGTTCATGCGGATGTAACGTTTGTGGCGCCTGTAGAAGTTTCTGCGGACAGTAACGATGTCTTGGGGACACCCCGCGTGAAGCGCGAGGTTAAGGCATATGTCCGTGATGAGATAGTCGAAACACTTCTGACGGTCCAGGGCAGCTCCAGCCAAGGGAAGGAGAAGGGCTCTGGCGTGTTCGATGCGAAGGGCGAGAGAAGTGCTGACGTCCCCAATGGTAGCTTTGGGGACAGCGCCAAAACTCGTGGCGTGGGTCCATCCTTTCCGCCATTCCGTGAGGCTGCGGTAAGCTGGTGCTTCCCACGCGTACATCCAAACGGAAAGCACCGAGAGAAGTCGTTGGTCCGTTGGGAGTTCGCCTCGGCCTTTTCGGAGGCACGGGTTTGGGACGTGGAGGAGGGGTTCTGGGATGGTGCCAGTGCGTTGCATAGCTCGTAGAACGCTGGCGAAGAGGCGAAGAATGTCGTCGGGAAGCTCCTTTGCCTCCTTAGTAGTCCAACCGTCCAGACCCCCCGCGCGTCTCGGTGAACGGGTGCGAATGAAGTGGATGAGTTGGTCGTCGGTGAGGTGGAAAGGGGTAGCTGGTGATGGCGTAGGCAGCTCCTGTCGGTACTCGTCGTAGAAGTCGGCCCACGTCGGCATGGCTTCGGCATCATGTCCCGCACGTGCGCGGTACCTGCCCAAGATGGGCTCCCAGGTGTCGACCATGAGCTTCAGCATGTCCTTGATGTTAGCAACAATGGCGTTGGCAGGGAGGATGTCGGGGACTTGCGCAGGTGGTGGTTCACGGGTGTGGTCTTCGTCGCTGTCCGTGTCGGGCGAACTACCGTCGCCGGGGCTGAAGCCGCCAGCTTCGGTGTCAGCGTCGCTGTCGTCCGTGCAAGCTTCGTCAGGTTTGAAGGCGTTGGTGTCGCAGTGGAGTTGCGTATCGTCAGGAGTGGTAGGCGTGCGGAGATACGCCGTGGGCGAGCTATCAGCAGCTCGTGCGTATATGGCCGCCTTTCGCCCGCTTGGCTCACGGACGCCCTCGGCCCATATCCTGATGCGTTCCGCCTTGGCACGGTTCGCGCGTCGCGCCAGCTCTAAGTCGAGATGTTGGATCAAAACGTCAAGGTGCTCCCCGTGCGGCACTGGCTCGTCTGGGGCCCAGGCCTCGGGGAATTCCAGGAGAACCGTGGGGCGCAGCTTGTGGCATAAGAGGCGGGCCGCGGCCCACGTGCAGTCGATGCGCTGCGCGAGGTACGGGGGAATAGCACGGCAATCAAGATGGTGGTGCTGTCCGATGAAACGGAGCTCGCAGAGTTGCCGATGGAGCTTGCGCAGTCGGTTCATGTGAATCGTGGAAGCTCCGTAGGTGGGGAACGCGCGGGGGACAACTGGTCGATCCTCGAACGTAGGCGTGAGCCCGTGCATGGTGGGGGGCTTCTTTTTTGGTTGGTGGGGCGGTGGAGGTGGCAGATCGCGTAGACGGGTGAGATGGTACTCATGACTGGCCTCGTTAGCCAGGGTGAACATGCGCTCCACGTCGTCTCGTGCGTCGGCCTGCTCCATGCGGTCCTGGTACCGCCCAGCGATGAGGGTCCCAAGTGCTTGCAGCTCGTGCCCCTCATGAACTCCCTCGTCGGGCGGGTAGGGCGTAGGGGCAAGAAGACGTCGGGCCGTATGGTCGAGGCGACTGAGGTCAAGCGTGACCTGCAGGCCAACGTGAGACTTCGCAGGCAAGTCGCGAAGGTAGCAGAAGTCGGTGACAAGGGATCGCGCCGCCTGGTTGGCAATGATATAATCGATGCGCGAAGTGCGGGGGCACTTGGTGACGCGGTCCCAATCAGGGATATTGCCATAGGTGTGCATGGTGTGATCTGGTGTGCCCTCAGCGACGTTGGACCATCCGTGCTGCAACATGTGCAGAAGGTGTGGATTGTCGTCAATGTTCGTGTTGGCGTCCATGCAGATGAAGTAGGGTGCTGAGCCGACCCTAGCGGCGGCACAGTCAGCGAGCCGAAAGAGAGCTGTGCTGTCTCCTCCAGCAATCCCGTAAAGGCTCGCTATGTAGATCCCCGCGGGCCCATGGTTATTTCGTCGCCGCCTACGGCGGTGTTGAGTGCAGAGTGGGAGAAAGACCTCATGCCATCTTTTCTTGGCCTTGAGGGCGGCGATACAGGGCGCATTGTCGTCGACAGTGGAGTCGACGATGGCATCCTTAGAGAGAATGGCGACCCCTCCCGAGGCGCCAGTGTTGCCCACAACGGTGTGATCAGTGCCGCCGTGGGCAGCTCTGCGCTGGGCTCGCGCCAGATCAAGGTCAGGCCCAAGACTGGCGTGGTATCCACCGTGGAGAGGATTGGCGGCGCTGGTAGCGATGGCTTGCCTAGTCGGCTTGGCATGTCGGGTCTCCTGCAGTGCTATGACAGCGGCGTTGTGGTCGACACCAAGGGCGGTGATGGTTGGCCAGTTCGCTGAGAGACTGGTGATGTTAAGGCTGACGAGGTGTATGGAGCGACCTGGCCCGTCTCCATCGGTGGAACTGGGGTTTGCGCGCCCCGCACGGTGAAGGTCAGCTTGACCCTCGCCCCAGTAGGAGCTTGGCCACAGTAGGAGCTCATGGCGTTACTATGGGCTAGCTTGATCGGGGCTGAAGCCGCCGTCAGGCCAACCATATAGGCGGGACACGGTCGGCACTGCGCCAGGGGGGGTTCATAAATATTAGTAAAAATGTCACGAAAATTCCTCCTCACTCCTGTACTATAGGGGACGAGGGGAGGAGAAGTGAGACGGCAGCAGTGGGAGAGGGAGGCGACTCCTCGATCCATCCTGCCGAACACAAAGACAAAAACGAGACAGCGGCGGCGGCCAGGCGCGGCGGCGGCACAACGCACGCGCATGTACTGCGCACGCGCCACCGCTGGTCCCTCCTGCGGTGACACGCCCGCCCCGTCAGTGTCTTGATGAGCAGCATCTGGTGGAACGGCTCCAGCAGCACGATCGGAGGCCTGACGCTGGGCCTCGTCCATGCCCGCTGCCGTGAGGCCCACGTTGCGGACAGGGCTGATTCCCCGCGGGGCCGCAGCTGCCGCGGCAGCAGCCGAGGTGGCGGGGGCACCGCCCCGACTCTGAGGTGAGAGCGGTGAGCCCCCGCCAAAACCCGCCACAAGGTTCTTGACACGGTACTTGTTCTTGAACGGGTCGAAGGTTGGCGCCTCGTCGATGGGGACGATCACGCGGGTGGGCAGCTGCGGCTCGTGGTCCGTGGACGGCGTCGGCTCGAGGTCGACCTGGCTAGGGTCGATGACGCTGGCTCCGAAGCGTGGCACCACTTCGGGGGGTCGGCCATCGGCCTGAGTCTCGCGAGGCGGCGAGCTCGTGGAGCTCCCTGGGGCCTTGCGTGAACTGTGGCGGCTGCAGGTCCTGCTGCGCGGGACGCGCCCGCCCGTGTGACGGTCGCGTGGCGAAGTCGCCTGGGCATTAGCGCGCTCAGAATCCGCCCTGCTCGGGGATCGGATCGGCGCCGCGCAGGGTGATGGGCTGGGCTGGCGAGAGGCGCTTGTGCCGCCTTCCGCCGTGGCTGTGGCCTGGTCGGGGTCGGCCGCGTCTGGGCGGGGGCTGACGTGGTGGACGCTTCCCTCGCTGTGCCTCGGGGAGGCGCTGCGATGCGCCTGGATGCGCGTGAGGACGAGCGGGGTGAGCGGCTGCCTCTCCCGCACAGGTGGGGCAGGTTTGGCCTGGGCAGGGCGCAGTGCTGCAGCTACATTTGGCGGGGGCGTGTGCTGGCGCGGTTGCCAAGCGCGCACGTTCGCATCGCGCCATCCTTCGGGGCGCCCAGCCCTGCCACGGTTGTTGCAGCCCCCTGGGCTGAAGCCGCAGGGGTTATCACTGCAGGCTGGTTGCTGGAGGGGCCCTCATGTCGGCCTGAGTAGAGGCCCCAGGCGCGCGTGGACCCTGGCACTGGCGAGGTGGCCCTTAGGGCATGTAGGGGTGCACGCGAGTAGCCGATGGCCGCTGGGTGAACCCTGGCGTTGGGGGCTTGGCCGTAGCTGGAGGCGGCTGCTCCAGCAGCCGCAGGCATGGCACCTATGGGACCACGGTGGTAGGCGGCAACCCCGTCGTAGGCCGTGTTACCGCCTGTCGGGACTCGCGCAGGGGAGCGGTAGCGTGGTGTGCCCTGCTGTCCTGCGTCACGTTGGTCCCGCTGCTGGATGCGCTGCTGGTGCTGTTGGTGGCGCTGCCAGTCGGCTCTCGAGAGGGGACGGGTGTCGGGGAGGATGGTGGGCACGTCGGGCCGCTGCCAGCCCCGATAGACGTGCTCGAAGGCGTGGTCAGGGTAGGTCTCCCCTACGGGTGAGTATCGTCGCACATACTCCGTGTAGTCGATGTTCTGCGGCTCTGAGATCGCCGTAATGTTGATGGCCCGCTGGTGCGCTGGTCCGTAGAGGCAGAAACTACCACGGTTGCTGCGGTCGTGGTTTAGCTCAGCTTCGGTCGTGGCACGGCTCACCATGGCGTCACAGAGTCGCATATCGTAGTCGAGAGCTTGAGGCCCAGGACCACCCTCGGCGTCCCAGTACAGTACCACATCTCGCCAGCGGGTGCGGGTCATGTGGGTGCGCTCGGCGATCAACTCGCAGACGGTCCTGACCGTGACACGATCCCTGTACATGTTGGTAATGGCTAGGGAGAAGGGTCGGCGGACCGTCTTGTTGAAGGTGAGTTCCTCCTTGAGGGCCTGATGGGGGCTGAAGAGCACATAGCCTTCCCTCCAAAGCGGTTGGTCGGGGGAAGGTTCTTCGGGCATCCCCGTTCCTGTGAATCCAGGTGGCCGCGTTGTGCCGTCAGGCAATCCCTGCCTGGGGACGCGCCGCGGCTGTGGTGGGAGGTACCATTGGCCCTGGTAGCCTACTTGCCCTGGTTGTGGAGGTTCTCCCCCGGGGCCTGAAGGCGCTCGGGGGGGTTCCTTGAGGTCGTGGAGGGCTGGCGCGTTGCCGAATTGGCGGGCAAGGATGTGCGGCGGCATCCCTGTGGCCCGGACGTCGAGCTGGTTGTGTGGCCTGGGAGGGTGGGGACACCTGCTGGACAGGCAGCATGTGTCAGAGTCCCTCTTATTGGTGCTGTATGCACACGTCCAACTGTTGCACGAGTAGTCCGTGGACCAGTCCATAAGTGTACGCAGTCCGCTGCGGCCGCAGTCTGGGCACGTTGGTTGGCCCGAGGTGCCAAGCTGTGTGTTGCGGCGAGCCGCGCAATATTGGCAGCATTGGAATCGACACTGTAGGCAAGACCAGCGTCCTGGTAAGGCGGTAGCGCATGCTCGTTTGTGCCTGGGTCGTCTGGGTGGGGTCTCGGGCGATCCCACAAGGGCCAGACGTCAGCAAACCAGGATTGGCCTGTAGTGCGGACTACCTCGGCGGGGAGGCGTGCGTCCTCGGCATGGCACCTGATCCACTGGGGCCCCATATCCGCTGGTACCATGACGGTGCGCCAGGAGTCGTCCCCCTTAACGTGGACTTGGGTCGGTGCCCAGAGCTTAGTAGTGGTGTCGCCGTGATCATGATGGAGGATGACCCAGCCGTCACGCCCGTCCACCGTAGGGTCAATGACGCGGTAGCCCATGACTGTCGTCCCCCACGGTAAGTAGGCGCCATCGTGGTGATCACCAGGGTCGAGCCAGACCTCGATGCCAGGGGCGTTGACACGGGACCGCACATCACGCACGTGGTAGGCGAGGACGTGGTAGGCAGTCGGCTCCTCCTCCGTCACAATGTGCTCCCACGTCTCGATGCCGCTGTTGTCGGAGGTGGAGTTCCCGTCGCTCTGTCGTGACGAGCGAGAGGCAGATCGTCGCGCACGGGCGCGGCCTCGGGCGAGGGCGGCGGCCGCGCTGATGAGGGATGGCGTTCGGCGTTCGTCGACTCCAGATGACGTCGATGAGGGGTCTGGACTGCGGGCTAAGGCTGTGCCTGCCTTGTGCGTGCGTGGTGGGTCCGACGCGGCCCCAGGGCTGGAGCCGCTGGGGCGCGACCCGTGTGCGTCAGGATGCCCCCGCACGGGGACAGCTTGCAAGCCCGTGTACACCAGGTCGATGAGTGGTTTCGGGTCCAGCTGGAGTATGTGGAGCGAGACGCGTGGTCGAGGCTGATTAGGGTCGTCCCTGGTGGCTGCTTCCGTGTCGTAGTGCTGTTTGGCCCATGCTCGCGCCGCTTCTGGCGAGTATAGCGCCTGCGGTGGTGGCCATGCTGCCGCGATGGTTGATCTGCGCCTGGTGCTAGCTTCCTGGTCGTGAGCTTCAGCCGCCTCACGGAGATCTGGATGATCGTAGCCAGCAATGTGGAGGGCGTGCGCGCAGTCACCCATGCCATAGGCGTGTGGGAGGGCACGGCACCTGGAAGCAGCTTCTGTGGGGGCACACCAGTCCATGCGGATGAGGAGGCTCAGGACCCGAGGGTAAATGAGGCGCGCTCCGTGGGCCTCCCCTTTCACGTAGTTGTGCCTGTTTTCCCCGCGCGGTGGTTGGGTGGCTTCGCACATCCAGAGTGCGATGGGTCCCCACGCGAGGGTGTCGTCTTCGAGGCTGTAGGGCGGGTGGGGCGGTATCGCGTACCACGCGGCCAGCGAAGGGTGCACGCTCACGTACGTGCGGCCAACGTTGGTGCCAGTTCGACCCTTCGTTTCACGGCGGGGGCCTGGCAAGAGGTGCCCTCCACAGGCAGCAAGACGGGCCGCAAGGTCGCCGCGGGTCCCATGCCAGAAAACAGTGGGCGCGTCGGTGGTGGGTTGACGGAGGTCCCACGTGAGGTATGGGAAAATTGTCTCGCCCGAGTTGCCGCCCGAGTCTTCCAGCACCCAAGTGAGGCGGTTCGGTGGCCTCTGCATGATGTCCGTCCACGGCCCCAGCACTTGGAGTGTTGGGTCGTGAGTGAATCGAGGGTGGTCGTGGAGTCGTAGAGCGTCTTTGATGTCCTCAGTGGACACGCCACTGTTCCCTAGCGCGAAGCCGTTTTGGTACAGGGCGTTAAGTATGCTCTTCGGCGGCTCGGGGACCGCTGGGTCACGCTGGATGGTGTTGCGTGGGTTGCGTGTCGGTGGCTTGAGGGCAGTGTAAGGCGTACCAGGGCCTGAAGGCGCCTGGGGCCTGTCAGGTGATGCATAGCGTGCTCGCCGTCGTGGTGGTTGGGTGTCCGCGTCGGAGGAGGAACCACGAGCGTCAGCATGTCGGAAGATGGACCACGGGCTGCCATGGGTGCGTTCTCTCGTTTCCCTTGGCTCGGTGTCGCTACCGTGTGCTGTGGCATCCTCGTTGGTTGGTAGGTTGCCGAATGTCGTGCCGTTCTTGGAGCCGTCTCGTGGCGTCGGGCTGGTCGATCTTGGTGTGACCGACGAGGCTCGCGATACGGCGGCTGTGACTTCCGCGATGGCGGCGGTAGTGGCGGTGGTGACGTCGGCGACTGCGGCGGCAACAGCTGCGGCGTAGTGTTCCTGTAGCAGCGGATGTCGGAGTGCGTGCACCTGCTGGTCGTCGTGTTCGTCGGCGAGCGTGCACGGCATTTTGTGTGTGGCCTCGTCCTTCGGCTTCCTGCTCGGTTGGCAACAGCGGAGGCACCAGTGGGCAGTGGATGAGTCCAGGGCCCGCGCACATATGCGGGCGCCTACGTGTCCGACAGCTCCCTGGGCAAGGAGTTTGGCACCGACGAGTAGAAGACCACACACAACTCCACCCGTGGCTATGGCCCCTAGCTTGCCGCTGGCCCATTTAAGGACGCCCCCGAAGCCGCTCCCGACTGCAGTGGCTCCGCCCGAGACACCATCTCTGAGTTTGTCGCTGGTCCATTTGAGAGTGGCCCTCAATGTGGACGTGACATAGTATGTCGTTTTGCGTCGGAATATAGTGGACACCGATGGGCCTGGTGCGGTCGCTTGGCGTCGTCGTCGTTGTCGGTAGCTGGGGTCTCGGCTCGGGGTCGGCAAGTATCCATCGATCTGGTCCTTGTACGGCATTGCTATCGCGATGGCGTACGTGGCCACCAGGAGGCAGATGAGGCAGCCACAATGTCGTGATGCCGCTGAGCTGTGCTGGGGCTCGTGGGGACCGCTGGCATCTGAGTGTTCATCATCGATGGGGTCGTTGTCGATGTCGGCCTGCCAGTGGTCGATGGCACTAGGGTTGGAGTCAGTCACGTTGTCACCTCCTGCGGTCTGGGGATGTCCAGGTCTAGCCAGTGGTGCAGCGGGGCTGAAGCCGCCACTGCACGGCCTGGCATGAGCTGGCGAAGCAGTGGAATGGCTAGTCACATCAGCGGCAGTGACGCCTTCATCGTCGTTAGGCCGCGCAGAAGGGTCGGCCTGATCTGAGGTGTGGGGCGCACTACGTTGCCACGGGGCGAGCCCAGAGTGAGGCTCACTGTCGCGGTCACGCTGAGCCGAGTCGCCTGATGGTATCGTGCCGTCTCGATCCTGGATATCGATGTCGTCCTGGCTATCCTCCGACGCGTGGAACGAGTCCATGGAAGTATTGCCGATATCACTGGCCGCGATGTGCTGGAGCAGCCATGATACGGGATCTTCTGCGGCCTGATCGGTGCCGTCCGTCGGCGCCGCCGCGAGCTCCGCCTCGACGAGCGGCAGCATGTCTGGCGGTTGGTGCAGGATAACATCAGCGAGGTACGCCATGGCGTCATGGTCGGGTGGAGGGAGACCTCTTGGTAGCAGAGCATGGGCCCGTGAGAGGTATGGCGGCAAAGGTGCCATGAAAGCCTCAGGGCCAACGAGCGTGGCACGAGCGCCCTGGTACTCCAGAAGGAGGCCGAAATAGCGGGTGGCGTACTCGCGGCTGCTCTGGATCCGAGTGAGGTTGCGGTTGATGCGCTGCCTGTCGGGGCCCGCTCTGTGCCAGATGTCCTCGCACATGTCGACCGCGGTGCGATGACGCAGGGCGTCGGTGGTGTCCTCGGACGCCTCAAGGAAGAGGTGATCGTACTGTGGCAGATGGAGCGTCGCCAGGATGTACGGGACGCAGTCCTCGAGCCATGCCCAGAACATGTCCTGGTTATCCTCACCTGGTGCCCACGCCGCAGCACACGGTATGAGCCGGGCGCGGATCATCATCAGGTGCCAGAAAGCAGGGTCTTCCTCGGGTTCGCCCCTATCTCGCATGGGAGTGGTGGGACCCGTAGGGCAATAGCGGGGCACAGCAGCGGGGCTGAAGCCGCCACTGTGTGCCTGGCCAATACTGCACGGACTCGCGGCAGCGGTGCCGTTGACGATCGGGTCCAAGATGGTGCAGTGATCGTACTTGTAGATGCTGTCATCGTAGAGGTAGAAAAGGGACGCACGTTCGACGTGCTGCAGAAGAAACCCACCTCCATGCTGGGGCGCACCGCCTGAAGACGGGTGTGCTCCAGCGAGCGAGGGGAGGGCCAGGCTGAAAGCAAATCGCCACATGATGGCGAGGCCTGGCAGGCGGCGCGAGCGATGAGCCAAAAGCTGCATGTCAGCACGCATCTTTAGGTACCCCTGCATGCTCATGTACATTGCAACAAACACACCCACAGCAAGATGACAGGTGTCCCTACACCAGGTAGCTTGCTCGTGCTGCTGCCAAAAATGACATGATATAGCAAGGAGGAAGTACGGCGAGAAGTGAGAAGGGATGCCTCTGAAGGCGCTTCCTCGGAGGGCTGAGGCGGGCCCTCTGAGGCACCTTCAATAGGGTTCCTGTGTGGCCCGCCCTTTGTCTGTGCCTTTGTCAGCCCCTGGGGGCCCCGTCCCTGGGGTGACCTGGCCTGGCTGGTCGATCCACCCGCAGACAGCCACGGGATCGGCAACTGGTGCAGCTTCCTCCTTTTTGGTATCGAGGGTGGCCACCTGGGGCAGGTGGATGGTACCTCCTGTGAGGTGCCCGAGGAGGGCCTGGATGTCGCCGCGCAGTGCAGCAGCTTCGGTAGTTGCCGTCTGTTGCTGAGTGACGACGGTGGCAAGCCCTCGTTCCAAGCCTGTAACGTGCTCCGTGAGTGTGGCCTGGGATGAGAGAACGCCCGCAAGCTGGACCTGCATGTTGTCCACCGTGTTGGCAAGCAGCTCGTGCTGTTGTTCCATGTGTTGGATGCGGGTCGTAGCGGCATCTGACAGTTTAGGGGCCGTAGCGAAGCGTTCGCCGAGGGTGTTCGGTTCGCGCGATGCCACGCTGAATTCATCCTCTGATGAGAGGATCTCGACGTCGCCTGGTACCTCGGCGGCTGCGTCAACGTGCCCTTCCGTGTGGCCTCCACCTTCGGCCGCCCCCGTGCCAGGTTGCGGGTCATGCCCGTCCCCACCTGGTCCTTGGACGGCCGTCTGCTCGGCAGCTCCATCCGTGCCGTGCGGGGGTGCAGAGGAGCTGCGGCCTGGAGCGCCGTGTGATCTTGCGTGCGGCGTGGCGTCGCGTTTCCCGCTGGAGGATCGGTGGCGCTTGGCTAAGGGCTCCTCCTTAGGGATCGGGAGCGGTGCGACGCCCTTGCCTTTGGGCGTGGCAGTCATGAGGTCGTGGAGGTAGGGGCTCTGGGCCGCTTTGGTTAGGAGTGTGCCCGTGGCGGGGCTGAAGCCGCCACCACGGGCGGGCGGCGTCACAGGCTCTGTGATAGTGGTAGGGGTGACAATGGTAACGTTGTCCCTCTTCGGCACGACCTCAGCCAACGGGGCCTCGGTGATGCTCCACGGGATGGGGCACCCTGCGACCTGTACCGTATATGTGGGTGGGGGACGATGAGCGCGCACTAAGGCAAACTGCGCCGAAGTGGCTGGGTCCCAGGCGGTGTGGTAGACCTCACAGTCCCATTTGACGGACGGGCCCGTGAGAGTCTTGGCAAGCTGAGTCAGCGTGGCATGGCGTGCCGCAATGCCCGTGATGCGGTATCGCGTCTTGGCGAGAGTGGCTTCGCAGCCACGGATGCTGACGGCAGCGGCCTTGGCGGCGTCTGACCCACGTGCAACACGGATCCCCAATAAGCCTGACTTGCCGTGCCTGACGACTCCTAGGGCTTTGAAGTCCACCGACTTCTGAAACGCCTCTGCCATCGTGATGGGCTGGTCCTCGGGGAACCACACGGTCTGGTACTTGTCTGCCGTGGGCTCGTCCGCACCTACGTTGCTGAGGTCGTAGGTGGCGCCGAGTTGCCCCGAACCCGCCAAGACCTTGTCAACTGCTTGAAGACTGACGCCGAAAGTGGCAGCCAGGGACCTTTTTCCGACGCCAGATCCGTACCTGCCTAGACTTTTGCAGGGTTCGAGGATAGTGACGGCTTTAAAGTTGCCGTGGAAAAGGGCCTTGAAGGTGTCCTGCAGCTGACTGTCGAGCTCCTGGCGGCGAGCGTCTTTCTTAGACTCCCTGTGCTTTTGGTTTTGGCGCGCCTTGTCCTGTGGAGCGGAATCCCCTCGGAAAGGACCCTTGGCGCGTGGACCACCGTTCACGGGGGCGCCTCCCGAAAACTGATCCTCGAAGGCCTGATGCATGGAGGGGACTGCGGCGATGGCTTCGGTTTCATGTATGGTCACCCGAATCCAGCATACGTGGTCGGCAGGATCAATGGTGGCGACGGCTACTTTTTCCGTGCAGGCGACTTCCTTGGTGCCCAGCTGGTACACGGTCACGGGGACGTGCGTGTGAACCACATGGGGCGCCTTGGGGTGGCGCTTCAGCACGGGGACGGCGAGCTCGGTGCCGACGTAGTTGTCGTTTTTTGGGCCCATGACAGCGATCGCGAGCTGACCCGTGGTACGCTTACCCTGCTCGAGATGGTGCTGCAGCAGCCGCTCGCCACTCTCATAGTCGTGGAGGCTGATGCTGGGCTTGTACGTCTTGCCGTCGTCGAGTGATGTGGGTTCGGCCAGGACTGGGACCTTCCAGAAGGCCGGGTCCAAGGCAATAAATTTGGCGTCCGCAGCCTGAAGACGTGCGGACGCAGCTGGGGGATAGGTTGTGTCACCACCATTGCGCTTAGGCTTGCTGCGCTGGTGGTGATCCAGCGTGTAGCTGATTTGGTTGGCGGCACACATGCGAATCAAGGCACAGCCGAGCTTCTTGGTGTTGGTCTTGTGCATGTCGTACGTGGCCTGCAGCTCGTCCGCGTTCAGCTCGGCGAGCCCGTTGTATGCGGCTGTGGGGCGGTCAGACCCCGCTTGCTTGAAGGCTGCAATGCAGTCCTGTTTGCGTTGGAGGAGGGGTCCTTCAGCTGCAGGACGTGAGCTCGGCGGCTGCTTGGAAGAGCGACGGCGCTCCGGCTTGGCGGGGGCCATTGCGGCGGGCGCTCTGGTGGGGGGGGGAAAGAGGTGACGCGAATCAGTAGGGTCCTGCTGGGACCCCTCCGGTCTCGCGAGGCCTGGGAGACCGACTCCGAGGCGGGGCGCTTCGCGTCGCGGCTGCGGTCTGAGTGCAGGGCACTCTCGAGCCGAGACTAGAGAGAGAGGGAGAGAGGGAGAGAGAGAGAGAGAGAGAGAGAGAGAGAGAGAGAGAGAGAGAGAGAGAGAGAGAGAGAGAGAGAGAGAAAGAGAAAGAGAGAGAGAGAGAGAAAAAAAACAAAAAACCGAAAGAGAGACAGAGATAAAGAGAGAACAAGAGAGAGAGAGAGAGAGAGAGAGAGAGAGAGAGGGAGAGAGAGAGAGAGAGAAGAGATAGAGAGAGAGAGAGAGAGAGAGAGAAGAACAAATAGAGAGAGAGGGAGAAGAGAGAGAGAGGGAGAAGAGAGAGAAGAGAGAGAAGAGAGAGAGAAAGAGAGAGAGAGAGAGAAGAGAGAGAGAGAGAGAGAGAGAGAGAGAGAGAGAGAGAGAGAGAGAGAGAGAGAGGCGTCTCGCGCTCCGGCGCGCCGGCCCCGCAGCCCAGACTGGTTCGGCGCGATGGGGCAGCGTCTCCGGGGTGCCGCGGGGATCTTCAAGGCGCCGGGGTCGAGGCAGGCAGAGATGACAAAAGTTCTGAAACGCAGCATTTGCACGACAGGGCCACTCTTCGAGCGCCTCGGGAAATCGCAGCGGGCCCCAATCGGCACGCGTTGGGCGGGCGCGAGCAGAGGCGACGAGAAGCAGCCCGACTGCGGGGGCCGGATCGTTGAACAGGGGGTGGGGATGTTGGGCGGCGCGGGCGACGCTAGTGCCGAAACGCCGCCGCCCGTGGTTCTGAAGTGCATCGTCAGCTAGTCCATGATAGAGATACCGCGGCAACATCGCTAATATTTGCTTGCGCTTGGCGTGCGTCGCGCGCGTTCCCATGCGCCTGCTACTCGCGAGGCGCCCGCGCAACTGCCGAGGGGAGAGCGCCCCCCGGGAATAAGCGGCCGTTTCAACGAGAGTACTTCACGGCCCCCGCGAAGCCGCATTGATTGGGGCGCTATTTTACGTCGCCCTCGAAACCGCAGCGATTGGGGCGCTGAGTAGACCTCGGTACTGCGTGCAGGTGGTCTTACCAGTGGCATTTGGAACCGTGTGCTTCTGCGAGCTTAGCTTTGGATATGCGTTGCTGTGCTCGCGGGGCCGATGTCTCCCCCGCGGGGTGCGACTCATATTTGCATTGGCGTTTCTGTCTGCATGCAGCTATATAGCCGACAGCGGAGACCCCTGCGACATGGGCGATCCCCCAAATCCACGTCCAAGAGGTTCGTCGGTCGCATCTCGGAGCGCCCGTGGACGCGTTGACAGCGGCGCAGGGGGGCCGCGCATTGGATGCGGGCCAGACAGCAGGCATGCGGACATCATTGTTTCTCAGCAGTGTCGGAGCCGCGCTCGCGCAAGTGCGAAACAAGCAACAGCGCCAGGCGTCGAACAAACGGATCTCAAGCATTCTGAAGGTTTAGATCCGCAGATGAGCTGCGCGTGTCGTCGCGTCTGCACGCGCGCCATGGCCCCCGCGACGGATCGCGCAGAGTGGAATGCGCCAGCGGGGAAGCCGCCCGCGGGGCGGTCGATCCTTCGGCTGCGGACATAGGAAAGATCAAGCGACTGCGTCGTCATCTGAAGCGCTCTCGCGCGGCCGCCGCAATCTTTCCGCGACGCCCACGTCGACGGCGATTGCGCCGGCTGCTCGGGGCGAGGGAGAGCGCGGGCGAAGGCGCGCAGTTCCGCGGTGAACATTGGCCCCCAAACATTTCGACACCTCCACGCCGAGGCGTTGCGGGCGCGGCAGAAAGTGCTCCGGCGCGACGCTCCAATTCGCGGCGCTTTCGGGCGTGAGAGCCCCCCCCGGCGTCGGATCTAAACGTTTTGCGCGATGCTGCCTGCGCCGCAGGGTCTTCGGCAGACCCCCGCCATTCACGTGGCCGAAGAACGCTGTCCCTTGCGCCGCCATTTTTCCGGATAGTGAACCATTACAAAGCGCGCTTGGTCAGCGCAGTATATGTTGGCTAGCTCACAGGTTTGCCAATGAACCGCCAGACTCCGCCACAAGGTCTGTTTGCCGCTTCCCCCGCAGATGCGTCGCCAGGGTCGCCCCCCAATCTCGCGGCAAGATGGCATAGGGCGCCCCGCGAGTTGCCACCGACGAGCTAATGTCTGCCCCATGGCCCGAGCGCCCCATCCCCTCCCCCGAACTGCCCGGATTTCGGGCCCCTTGCCGGACTGAGCTTGTCCGGGGCCACGCGAGCGAATCGAGCCGAGGCCGCGCCCGTTGCGATGGGGGTCCGCGGGCCTTTGACAGGAACGCCGTCTGCCTCTGCCGCGGGCCCCGCGCGTCTTGGAAAACGCAATGGGCGCGCCGCCCCCGCGGGCGCTGTCTTGGCCCGAGACGACTCGCCCCGAATCTCCCGTGGCCCATGGAAGAGGTGAGCGGCGGCTGCAGATTGGGGACTCCCGCGCAAAGGCCGGCGACATAATGGGGCGCGAGGGCCTTTCCAATCCCGCAGCGCTCTGGGGGCCCAACATCTCCCAAGACGAGCGATCGCGCGGCCTCTCGCCGAACTATTCGACATCAGCTCGCCACGTGTAAAGGGGGGGGGGGCGGCGCGGGCAGGGGGGGTCCTTCATCTGGTCAGCCGAAGGCAGGGCGCCGCTGCGCCATGTCACCGCGTTGGCGGAGGGGCGGCAGCGCAGCGCCAGTTGCAGCCGCTCGCCCCGCTGCGAAGCTCGGCGACGCCCGTCGCGGTCGTGGAGACGGGCGCCGAGCGTCGCGGGCCCGTTGGCCACTCCGTTGCCAGCGCACGCATCCGCGGCGGCGCTGCGGCGCAGAGCCCGGGGCCCGCCGGCGCCTGCCTCGGCCCGCCGCGCGCGGGACCGCCCTGGGCCCATCTGTTCGGCGCGCCCGACAGTTCTCAGGAAGAGGTCAGCGCGCATTGACTTCCCCGAGAAGCAGAGCTGTCGGCCCTTCACATAGTCATTGACCAGGGCTCTGCAGTTTGCAATCACGGCGAGGCCGCCCGCGCCCTCTCCTCGAGCGCGCGGCGCACGGCGAAAATCTCGGCGCAGCCTGTCTTGTGAAACCGACCTGGACGTCGCCGCGCATCCCGCTGAGCCGTCGACGCGCGCTGCGCCGCTGGGAAGTTCCCTATGCGCGCGTCGTTCGCAAGCCAGTCTCGCGCATGTTGGGCCGAGGGGCTTCGCCCGGCTCAAGGTTGACCAGGCCGCAAAGCATGCCCGAGCCGACGACGCGGGCGGCCCGGCGGGCTCGGGCGGCGGCCTCAAGCCCGCGGTCACGGGCCCAGGTTGGGAAGCCGAAGAGGCGATGGTGCGAGGTGCCCAGGGCGCCCCTTGCACCGCTGGCATCGCGCGCGGATCTCCGCCACCCCAACGCACGGGTCGCACTGCGATGCCAAGCCGCCCGCGATCAGCGCCTCCAGCAGCTGAACAATCTAAGCCCCCAACGGATGGATGGGCCCATGGCTGGGCGACCACCGACGCAAGGCGTCGAAGCCAGGGTGGTCGGCGGCCTGCAGCACGAGGTGACGGTGCACGCCCGATCCCACGCAGCTGGCGACGAACGTCGGGCTCGTGGTCCGCGCGGCGCCCGCGTTCGTGGCTCCACTCGCGCAACGGCAGTGTTTCCTAGCCCATTCGCACAAGAGGCAGCTGCTGGACAGCACCCGCTGGCCCCGTCACTTTGGCCGAGCTCGCCACCGGCTGCGATCGGACCCTGGCGGGGGCGGAGTCGATTGCTAGCCGCGCACGGCGGCGCCCCGCGATCGAAGCGGCAAAACATTTTCATGATGCGCCTGACCGCGACGCCATTCCTTGCCCTCCTGCAGCGTGAATCGAATTGTCCGAAATGTCTCGCCCGCCTCGCCTGAAGTGGACTTCCCTTTGAGCTCGTCGGCCTTCGGCAAGCATTGCGGAGGGGCTCCGCAAACGCGGGCGTCATGGCTCCGACCTGCGACGGCCAGCTCGACTCCTCGAGGACGACGCGGTCGCGGCGCCGGGCGTTGCCGACCGCGCAGGGGTGCCGGGCGCGGAGATGCGACCGCTAAAATGATCCAGGGCGGTATCGCTTTCAGCCTTTAGCCCCGAGCCCGCCGCGAATCGCCGCGTTGATCCATCGCGCCGCGGCGCGACCTCGCGCGGGCCCGCGCGGGGGCTCGCGCGTGCCCGCGGGCGGGGGCGCGGCGGCCGATGCCCGCGCCGCTGAACGGGGGATCCCCCGCCCCTTGCAGCGGCGGGCTTGCTCGACCTCCGCCCTGGAGCCAGGCGCGACGCCCGTCTTCTGCAAGAAAACGGCGCCGCCGTTGGTCTCCGCGCTTCGCCGCCCGAGCGCGATTGAGTTGCCCGCGCCCAATTGCCAGCCTTCGCCGCTGCGGCGTGCGGGGGCGATCCGCCCGGCAGGCCGTGGGGCGCGGCCACCGCGGGGGCCGTGCGAGCAGCCTCAGCTCCCCGCCAAAGACTGCTCAAAGAACCGCCAATTGTGCGTTCGAGATGCTTTCAGAGCGCGTCTGGTTGAGGCAGCCTTGTGTGAATTCTTTACGCTTCGCGTATCCCCACCAGCCCATCTCACAACAGCAACTCATGCGAAGCATGCCGACAGTCGTGTTTTTCAGGCGTGTGTCCCTTTGGCCCCGCATATCTCCCCTGTTCCTCCTTCCTCCCGCCTCCTTGTACATCCTCCATGTGGGGGGAGCGGGAGAAGGACGAGGCGGAGGAGGAGGGAGAGAAAGCGCTCCTCGTGATTTGAGTCGTTTGGGGTTTCTCGTCCTGGTGTGAGTCGTTCGGGCCCTTCTTCCTGGTGTGAGTCGTTCGGGCTCTTCGTGGTGTGAGTCGTTCGGGCTCTTCGTCCTGGTGTGAGTCGTTCGGGCTTCTCGTGGTGTGATTTGTTCGGGCCCCTCGTCCTGGTGTGAGTCGTTCGGGCCCCTCCTCCTGGTGTGACTCGTTCGGGCTCCTCGTGGTGTGAGTCGTTCGGGGCCCTCGTCGTGGTGTGAGTCGTTCGGGCTCCTCGTGGTGTGAGTCGTTCGGGGCGCCTCGTCCTGGTGTGAGTCGTTCGGGCCCCTCCTTCTGGTGTGAGTCGTTCGGGCTCTTCGTGGTGTGAGTCGTTCGGGCCCCTCGTCCTGGTGTGAGACGTTCGGGCTCCTCGTGGGGCCTCTTGGGGGCCTCTTCGAGCCTCTTGGGGCCTCGTGGGGGCCTCTTGGGGGCCTCTTGGGGGCCTCTTGGGGGCCTCCTGGGGCCTCTGGGGGCCTCTTGGGGGCCTCTTGGGGGCCTCTTGGGGGCCTCTTGGGGGCCTTTTGGGGGCCTCTCGGGGGCCTCTTGGAGGCCTCTTGGGAGGCTCCTGGGGGCCTCTTGGGGCCACCTTGGGGCCTCTTGCGACCTCCTCAGAAGCGCAAAGCTGCGCGGCCCCCTGAGAAGGACAAAATGATTCCAAAACCTTCGTACAATCAATAATTTTGAGAACAAGGAGCAGCGGCGCTGGCCCCTCAGACGGCCAAAATGGGGCCAAAACCGAAGTAAAATCAAGGATTTTGGCTTCAGAAAAGAGGAGAGCATTTTTTCTCACCCCCCCCGACGGGGCCAGAATCCTCGTGAGGGTCGTAGTTTTTTGGCCCTCCCAGGAGTCGGAAAAGACCCCTCCAACGACCCGCGGCCCGCCCTCTCCAGACCCAGGGGGAGGGGGTAAGGGGAGGGGTAAACCCCTCCCCGAAGGGGAAGAAGGGGGGTTGAGGACAGAGGGGGCTCTCTAAACCACTCACGCCCTAAAGGGCTGGTGGGATAATCTGCTTCTAAGTTATGCGAGCAGCGTTATTCCCTACCTAGGGTCTGCCTAGAAGGGTTCTTACTCTCTTAGCTTAAAGGGTCCGGGCAGTGCAAAGCGCCCCGGGCGGTTCCCCCAGTCCCCTGGGAGCGGTTCCCCCCAGTCCCCTGGGAGCTTTAGCTTTAGCTTAGCTTTAGCTTAGCTTTAGCTTAGCGTTTCGTTTAGCTTTTCGCTTTGCGTTTAGCTTAGCTTTAGTTTAGCTTTAGCTTAGCTTGAGCTTAGCTTGAGCTTAGCTTGAGCTTAGCTGCAGCTTAGCTTTAGCTTAGCTTTAGCTTAGCTTTAGCTTAGCTGCAGCTTAGCTTCAGCTTAGCTTTAGCTTAGCTTTGGCTCAGCTTTAGCTTAGCTTTATCTTAGCTTTAGCTTAGCTTTAGCTTAGCTTTAGCTTAGCTTTAGCTTAGCTGTGGCTTAGCTTTAGCTTAGCTGTTGCTTAGCTTTAGCTTAGCTTTAGCTTAGCTTTAGCTTAGCTTTAGCTTAGCGTTAGCTTAGCGTTACTGTTGCTACTAATGCTGCTTTCCTAGGGGTTCCAACTCCTAGGTAGGGTCGCACTGGGATAATTCTGTTTATTATTCCGATTCTTCTTCTTATGCTTAATCAGACTCTTTGCTTCTTCGAACAATCCTTGGCTCTCAGAACATGTCGTTTTAGGCCTATGACAATGCCCGGGCGTCGGGTCTTGCGCAAAGCTCTCCGCCTCGTCGCCGCCGCCGACTTCGCCGCCGCCGTCGGCAGCTGCGGCGGTGACGCCTGCGGTGAAAGGCCAAGGGGCAGTTCGGCCTTCTCTGGAGGGGACAGCCGTGACCTGGCGGAAGGCCTCGGTCTCCTGCCGCTTCGATTCGTCGAAGGTACCGAAAGAAGGATCGCAGCTGGCCACAGTCGCCCATCAGGACGTCGCCGCCTTCTTTGCCTGGGACGGCGATATCAGCGCCATCAACGCAACCTGCAGCAGAGGGCGGCCGAGCACCAGCCGCTGCCGTCTATGCGGCCTCGACCTTGCGCTGGGTGGCAGCGGCGAGCATGGTGCGGAGCTCAATGGCTTGATTGAGCTGCACAGCCTCCTGCCCGTCGAACCGCCCCTTGAGCTCGGCCACGTACTCCGCGCCGAGAGTTGCTTGCGCCATGACGTCGCAGTCCGCCGTCTGGCGAGCGGGGAGGGCGGGCGGCAATTCCGCCTGCTCCGCCTGCCGAGTCCGTTCGAGCGCCTTGTTGGCCTCTTCGCGGGCGCCCTGCACAGCGGTCTGGCGATCTGCTGAGCCCCGGCGCCCTGCAGAGCCTCGGCGAGCACCCTCCTCGACCGCTCTGCGCGCGAGCTTGGCCATGTCGAGCTTCTTCGCCTCGTTGCCCGCCTGCCACTTCGCGGTGTGCGCGAGGGACTCGTGGCTGGGTGGCGCCTTCGGCTGGACTGGGGCCCCGGGCGGGGCAGCGACGTTGGCCCTCCCTCTTGACTTCCTGGGCCACCTCCACGCCTCAAGGACGGCGATGGCGGCGGCGAGCTTGCCCCCTCGCGTCGGCGAAGCGGACCTTTGGGCCCGCCACCACGTTGGGCTCAAGCGCAGCCGCCGCCGCCCTCCAACTCGACGACCTCGGCGGGGGGCCTGCTGGCCTCGGCGGCGCTTCGCCTTCGCCTTGGCAGCTGCCCGGGCCTTGGGTGCAGCCCTGGTCGGGGGCGGCGCCGACATGGGCCCCGTTGCGTTCTCGACGGCCCTCTCGCACGCCTGCACAGGCGCTCCTTTGCCCCACGCCCTGCACGACCGGCGGCTGGCCCGTTTCCCGCTCTCGCCGCACGGGCAGCCCCGGTGAGCCGTTGGCGGGCCAGGAAACACCGCGTCAGTTTACCAAGGCGGCAGCTTGCTCCAAGTGTGCCCACGCTGGCGAGCCTCGGGGCGGCGGCCGCCGCCTTGCACCACGCCAAGCACACTGGCTTTGCCCCTGCAGACGGGCCGCTATGAAGTACGCATGTGCCCCCCCCCCTGCCCGCAGGCATAGGAGCCAGAACGGCCGTCCTCCTCCTCCTCCTCCTCCTCCCCCTCCCCCTCCTCGACAGCCGAGAGCGCGAACGAGGCGTCCACGCAAAGGTGGGTGGCGCGTACCGCTTTTGTCCAGGCCATCCTCATCCTCCTCCTCCGCCTCCTCTCCCTACTCCAGCATTTGAGGTCGGTTGCGGCTTATTTGCGCGAGGGGCTACAGCCAAGTCCTTGCCCAGCTTCAGTCAGCCATTGCGTGTGTGCCCCGATCAGGTGTATGCCATGCTCCAATCTGTGAAGTTCACGGCCTACCAGAACGGGTGCACTAAGGCTGGCGTGTGTAATGCTATTTGGTGCAAATATTGGGCTTTGTCTGCTGACTATGCGCTAGAAGTCCTTGGTTGTTCGCAAGTATGTGGGGCCCCTGGCAGCGTCATGCAAAGGAGTTGGCATTAATCCTGCGTCGAGGGTGAGAGGCTCGAGGCGCTCTCGAGGCACTAGGGCGCGATGCACACCTTGGGACGCCAGCGGATCTGACAGAAGACAATGACCTTGCCGAGTTCCTTTTCCACACCCAGGGATTGTATTTTCACCCTGGGGATACGTTACCTCCCCCTACTGGCCAAAGTGACGGCCCCGAGTCAGGTTTCAAGGTGGAGTGCTTCGACGAGCCTGGGAATATCTCGACAACCTTGCGAGGCCGACTTCATGTGGATGGGTCCTGTTTCAGGAATCTTACTGCGGAGCTCTCCAGGGCTGCCGTTTGAGTAGAGACGGGCCAGGTTGTTTGTATCATGTCAGGCCCCCTCCTGACCCATCTCCCTCAGACCTCCCAGGCTTCCAAGTTCGCGGCGTATTGTGTGGCCGCCCAGTGCGGCCGCCTTGACGATGATAGATTTACAGCGTTTGCATAAACGTTGTGCGCCAGGTCCAGGAGCTCGTCCAGGCGAGGCTGCCCTATCGTCGCCCTGGGTGCTGGTTCATGCTGGGTCCTCGAACGGGTCTGTGGTGTGAAGATCGAGGGCAGCGTGCTTGACAGCCCTGATCTCGCCCAAGACAAGAATCTGCACGAGTATGACAATGGCCATGCTGATAAAGCTGCTCGAATAGCTTCGGCACCCGCAGCCATCGCCAAACAAGGTCGAACAAATTGGCCGCGTCCAGCGTGTGTATGTCGTGCTGCGTGTAGGTCCTATGCCAATGTAATCTCCCTGTGGCCCAAGATCGACCTCGTAGGGCCTCCTGGATTAAACCCCATCTACTCCGAGACCTTTCCGTGCGCATCTTCACGACTGGCACCGGGGAAGTAGGCTGTGTGTGTGTGTTCTGTTTGTGGTCGTGCTGCTCGTGGGTCCTGAAGACAGAACGTGGTCGGTGCAAGGAGGTGACGGCCACAACAAGGGATCACGGGCCAAACGCTGCGAGATCTATGCTTGCCGTGTTCGATACCAGTCACGGCGAAGGCCTATTCATGATTTGTGTCATCTGTTACGGTAGGTTTGCGTCGTGTCGACCAGCGGCGACCCCAGCGCGGGCGTTCAAGGTTGAACGCCGCCGGCGACCCAGAATCGATCGATGTTGAACGATCGGACGTTGCGGCAGCGGCCGATCGTTCAAGGTTGAACGATCCCTGCGGTGTCAAAAAACAACGCTCGGGTCGGCACGACACGAACCTGCCGTATTTCCCGACGCCGACAGATGGCGGCCATGTTCGAGTCTTCAGTCAGGAAATGGCAGGTCCTCTGACCAGCGACCCGAGTGATAACGGACGCCGTCACATACGGTTTTTTATCCTCAAGGGAAAACATCCGAAGAGTGGCGTGCCGTTTGACCTGGGGCCGTTAGGCGATGCTCCTAGTAGCGAGCGGCCTAAATGATTCGGCCTCCCCACGTCGGCAGCTCAGGTTGCCTGCTATGGGGAGAGGTGTGCAGTATGGCATCGGTGGTTGATGCTGAACTCCTCTTCCTCCTCCTGCTGCGCCTCGTCCTTTTCCTCCTCCTCCTCCTGTTGCTCCTCCTCCTTTTCCTCCTCCTTCCCCTCCTCCTCCTCCTCCTCCTCCTCCTCCTCCTCCTCCTCCTCCTCCTCCTCCTAATCACGCACGCGCCGCCTTCCGAGCCCACTCCGCACCGCCCCTGGCGGGCGCCCCCCCCATCCTCGGCGGTGCGCGCCGCGCGCCCCTCCCCCATGCCCCGTCTCACTGTTGGCGCCCGCCCCCGTTCCCCTCCCCCCTCGCCGCCCAGCCTTCTCTGCGCATCCCCTTTTTGTCGCCCCCATCGCCACCCCCTCGCTCCCCTCCGCCCTCGCCCCCTGTCCCCCTGCGTGTGGGTACGCGTGTTTGTGTGTGTGTGTGTGTGCGTGTGTGTGTGTGTGTGTGTGCGTGCGTGTGTGCGTTCGTGTGTGTGTGTGTGTGCGTGTGTGCGTGCGTGTGTGCGTGCGTGTGTGTGCGTGTGTGTGCGTGTGTGTGTGTGTGTGTGTGTGTGTCTGTGTGTGCGTGTGTGCGTGTGTGTGTGTGTGTGTCTGTGTGTGTGCCTGTGTGTGTGGGTGTTTGTGCGTGCGTGTGCGTATGCGTGCGTTTGCGTGTGCGTGTGCGTGTGCGTGTGCGTGTGCGTGCGTGTTTGCGTGTGTGCGTGTTTGTGCGTGTGTGCGTGTCTGTGGGTGAGCGTGGGTGCGTATGTGTGAGTGTGTGTGCGTGTATGCATGACTGTGTGCGTGTCGCCCCCTTCGCCCTTGCCTGGACGAGGAGGAGAAGGAGGAGGGGAAGGAGGACGAGGAGGAGGAGGAGGAGGAAGAGGAGGAGGAGGAGAAGGAGGAGGAGAAGGAGGAGTAGGAGGAGTAGGAGGAGAGGGCCCCTCCCCCCTCCCTCGCCCACGTCCCGTGCCTACCCCCAGAAACCCGAGGAGCGGCGGCGGACCCGCGCGGCCGCCTGCGGAGGCGGCGCCCTGGCCGGTCCGCAGTCTCTCGCGGGAGACGGCCGGCCTCGCGCTGGCCCTCGCAGCTTGTGGATCCTGGGAGGCATTGTGAACTCGATTGCGCTTAAGACGAAGCTGTCTCTGTCGCCGTCGTCGTCTTGTTCGTCGCCGTCGTCTTGTTCGTCGTTGTCGTCATCCTCGTCGGTTGCGGCCCCAGCCCCCGCCATCTGGGGCATTCAAGAAAGAGGCTCGCCTTCGAGGATCGAAGGAGGTGTCATCTCTTCCTCGGCGGAAGGCGGCGGAAGCAGAACAAGGCCGCCTCCGCCGGCGGAAGCCGACTGAAGCCCAAGAGATGGTTCGGATTTTTTTGAACCCGCCATCCGGTCGAACGTGCCTCGCCGGCATTACCACCCCAAGCCCCTCAAAATTCGAAGGGTCCGTGAACCCAGAAGGGAATGTAAGTCAAACGAGGTGATAACATGTTAGCCAGCGAGGACCCCAAACCCTAGGTTCTTGCAGTCTATGCGGTGCAATCTATGTGGTGCACTTCACTTGCCGAATCTGAAGTTGTCAACTCCACTGCTCGCGCAATCATCCCACCCACTCACCCGCAACTCGGGTTTGCAAAACCCATGCGGGAGCGATTGCGATGAGTGCTGGGTGTTGACTGGTCCATCTCTGCGGCCGCGCTAGCCTGCGGATGCTCGCGCACGCAGCGGCCAGCTTGTTTTGCGCGACCGACGCGAAAGCGGCGGCGCTGACAGCTCGGCTCATCCCAGCGGGCACTTCGGTGCGAGTCGGCGTCTTAGGCGGGCGCGGTATCATGGCAACGTTGACGACGGTAGACACGATGTTGATAGTAGCGATGCTGGTGACGATGTTGACAGCGACGACGGGGCAGCCAGTGACGTCGCCGATGCTGATCACGCCGACGACGATGACGGCGTCTTCGCGTCGGTGATGAAGGTTGTGGAAGGAATTCGATGTGCGCGCTCGGCAGACGCGCGAGAATGGCTCGCATGGTATGGTTTGACACGGACCGTGCCACCCCGGCAAGCGCGCAAGGGCGTTCGAACGATTTCGACATGCGCGCGCGAAGCCCGTTTGGTAGTATGTTCGGAACATGTTGACAGACCTATGGCTTTCTTCCGAATTCGCAAGAGCGCGCACGCTCTTGTTTGAAACCCGTGTTTCGAAACCATGTTTTTTTGTTTTTTCCATCATGTTTTTTTCGACATTTGATTTCGAACTCCTTCCAGAACCGATGGTGTTTGAAGGATTTCGGCATGAGTGCGCGACGACGCGCGCGTGTGCGCTTCGCCTTGTTTTCTTTTGGAGGGTGCAGGGTTTTCGAGAATTTATGATTGTTGATCAACGGGTGCGCGCGCATTGTATTTTTCTGGAGGATGGCGGGGGGGGGTGATACCGTCCTAGCTGGGATCGTATGAATTCACAGGTACTTGGCTGCCTCGGTACGCCCGTTTGGATACGCAACACGTTCCGTGCTCAAAACATCCGTGTCAATACGTTGCGTGTTGGCTCCGCGTATTGGGCCACGTTTTGGCGAATGTATCGCGTCGGACCCCACGTTTTCAGCTTACGTGTTGAGCTCCGTATCATACGATACGTGTTGCGTGTTGCGTATCGGGGCAGCTAAGCACAGATAGGATGGACATTGCGTCAAAATCACATGCGTTTTGCATCGGTGCCCGGTGAGTCTTTAAGTCTGGCGGGGTGAGGGTGGTAGGACCGAGTTTGCCAGCTCATTGGACGTGTCGAACTTCTGAGGATGTCTGCAGCGAGAGCTTTATTTTTATCGAATGGCCTGCGGCCCGTCCCGCCATCTAGGTTGTGTGCCATAGGCCTCTAGGATATTCGTTTGGATGTCTCGGGGGGCCTCTCGGGGGCCTGAAGCCTCTTGGGGGCCGTTTGGTGCCCTCTTGTGGCGTCTTGGGGGTCTACTGGGGGCCTCGAGGGCCATCTTGGGGGCCTCTTGGGGCCGCTTGGGGGCATCAAAAGACGCGGGAGGCCCGCATTGTCGCTTCGGGCTCCGACTCTTGGGCCCCTCTTGTGGCCGTCTTGGAGCCCGCTTGGGCCGTCTTGGGCGCCTCTTGGGCCGTCTTTTGGTCCTCTTCGGCCGTCTTGGCCCAAGGGGGCCTCTTAGGGGGCGTTCTTGGGGGCCTGTTGTGACGTCATCGAGCGCCAGATGCTCGAAAAGGCGCGAACCTCCGAAACACTAAAGCAAACGTTGGGAAGCCATGGGGGTTTGCCTCTTGGCGCCATCTTGGGGGTGCTCTTGAAGGCCTCTTGGGGCGTCTTGTGCGCGTTTTCGTCTGAGTGGAGGCCATCTTGGGAGTCTTGGACCGATCGTTCGGCGATTCGGGGCCCTGTTGGACCTTCTTGGAAGCCCCGTTGGGGCCCGCTTGCCCTGTTTGGGCGACTTCCTGGGCCCGAACAAGTCACGCGACAAGACGCCTCAGGGCCCAGGGAGCACGCGGGAAGCCCCAAGAGATTTGGGAGCCCAGGTCCGGGCCCCTTCAATAATCCTCCGCATTGAGGACTGAGGCTCAGGGGTTGAGCAAGGGACGTGGGGACACTCCACCTCGTGCCACAGGGACACGGTGATGGACCAACGTTGTCGTGACACGCTTGTTTCGCCATCTCATTGGTGTGAGGATGTCTCAGGCGGGAGGTTCATTGTTGAAAGAATTGTGCATTCATCATCTTTCTGCGGACGTCTCTCGCGACAGTTTAATTTTTCTGAACTAACATGGTAACACAAGCCTCCCTCCTTCCCTCCCTTCCCCCACTCAACTCCCCCTCCTTCTCCTCCCCTCCTCCTTCTCATCCTTCCAGCTGAAGTTGTGAGTCTCGTGGTCGTCGTCGTCGCCGCCGTTGTCGTCGTCGTCGGCGTCGTCGTCGTCGTCGTCTTCGTCGTCGTCGTCGTCCTCGTTGTCGCGCCACCGCATTGAGCCCTCAAGGAGCGGCATACGGCTTGCACCACGGGTGGAGGGCGAAGACGCCAGTCTCCCTGAGGCGGGGCGAGAGGGAATGACGCGGAAATGGGAGGGGGAGGACGAACGGCGGGAATGGGGAGGTCGAGGGTGAGGCGGAAGGCAAACGACGACGACGACGATGATGAGGGGGGGGAGGACGGGCAAGGGGGAGGGAGAGGTCAAGAGTGAGGCGGAGCGGGAGGCGACCGTACGTGATCCCCGACCTCCATCGCACTCTGGGCGCGGATTTGCCGAGGGACCCTTCGGCGGAGCTGAGCAGGATCTTCGGGTTCATCCAGGACTGGGAACAGAGATCCAACGAACTTGGCAGAGGGGCTGGAGGGGGACTCGGACGGATGGAGGCATTCGGGGATGGAGGGGGGAGGAAGAAGGGAGGGGGTAGCGAGGGAGGGAGAGGGAGGGGGCTGGAGATGATGAGCCATGTGGCTTGACATGGGACGACAGACTCCATCATCCCAGTCTCAGCCCAAAGGGCCGCGCGGGGCGCATGCGGTGCCACAGCGCTGCGTCTGCGGTGCCCTGGCGCTGGCTGGAACGGACCAGCCGGGGGTACGCCCCGGTCGACGGCGAGGTCCACGAGCGCGTCGTGGACCTCGTGGTGCGGTGGCCCGCCTCGGGGCGCCGCCCGTGGCTGCGTGGCACCGTGCAGTCCGAGGCCGCGTCCGAACTGCGGCGCCCCCACGAGCTGCCGGGCGAGGCCCATGGCATCGCTCGGACGTGCGCATTTTCCTTTCGGTGAGGACCATCGAGGAGCATCCTTGATCATTTGGCGAAAAACCACGCACGAAACCGAAAAAAGCACGGGGAATGGACGTCCGAGCGATGGCCAGGGCCGCGCTTGGCGGCGAGGCGGGCAAACGTCGGGACGGCCGGAGTGGGCACGGCAAGACCGGGCACTGGAACCGACAGGGTGTCTTGCCCATTTTGGGCCGGACTCGCTGCCGGTGTCGCCGCGGACACTGCCCCTTCGAGACGGAAGGCCGCCTGCCCAACAGCGGCCGCTGTTGGTTTTGGATAAGATTTGCTGTTGAGCATTAGGTTCATGTTTTCCGTACACGTCGGGCGTCCAAAGAGCGGTCGCATTACGGCACCGCCGTGGCCCCGAAGTCGATGGAACCGCTCGGGAGCTTCGGGCCGACGGCTCTGCAGTGGCTGGCCTCGCTGCGCGAGGAGTCGGCCGATTGCGGCCCTCTCCTCCTAAGACTGGGTGGGCGGCGGCGTTGAGCTTGCGCGTGCTGCTCGCCGATGTCGAGGCCGCCGTCGTTCTGGGCACGGCGGAGCAGGCGCTGGCGGCATTGGGCTGGACCGCCGTCCAGGCCAGGCTGGCGGGCCTGCCGCGCAACCAAGCCGGCGCGCCCGCCGCGCGGGGACGCTGCGCGCCTGGCGACCGCGGGCGTCGGCGCGGGAGCGACGCTCGGGCTGGAGGGGTGAGCGCGGCGACCGCCAGCTAACGGCCCCCTGTCGCGCTGAATTGGGAGGTGGGGAGGGGGGGGAAGGAGGGAGGGAGGGAAGGAAGGAGGGACGGTGGAAAGAATCCGTAGGAGGAGGAGGAAGAAGAGGAGGAGGAGAAGTAGGAGGACATCTACTACCGTTGCCGCCGCAGCAATACATACCACACATCGACTGCCGATCCAAGAGGGACCACCAACAAGCAAGGACGCCGCCAACTCCCAGCCATGCACCTACATCAAACCCCAAAGCTAAGACGACTACACCCATCGCACCCCCGACCCAATCAAGTCAGCCGACCATCCACAACCCATGAGGTAACGAAGGATTCGACGCAGCAATACGTACCCCGATCGCAGACACAGCTGAAATAGAAAGCGACACAGACAACACTAAAGACACAAGACCACGAACAACATGTTTTCTTTGTTTCGTTACCACCATATGGCAGTCACGACATACATTGTCCCGACGGGTGGATGGCGTATAGCGCCAAGGACATGAAGGATGACGAGTACGACGAAGCCAAATGGCATTATGCCGTTTATTTCCACGCGCAGACTAACGCCTATAGCTACCGCTTCCCCAACGGCCATCTCCTTTTCACCAGCGTGGCACCGATACTTAGGGAAATACAACTAAGATACGTTCATCTACAGCAACCTCCAGCAATGTCTTCCCCACCGCCCACCTCTGAGGCCTGACCCACAAGCGACACCAATCTCCACGTTCAAGCTGCCACCGACAGGGCAGAAAGAGTACTTGCAGCTCCAAAACGCTACACCTGCAGACAATACCCTGCCCCATGGAAGCCAGGACCGAAAGACCGAGTACGCCTGCGGCTCGGCAGCGACATGTCGGATTTCGCGGACCACTAAGAAAGTCCAACGAGGAGTTCAGGCTGGCAGCCATCCTCACCAACAGGCACTTCGTTGCGCTATTGCAGGACCCTAAGAGGAGGATGCACGAGACGGCTATTCAGGCGACACCCATTGTCTAACAACAGCTTTGTGCATGCCACGACTATGAGGACAGGACTGGGCGGTACGCTTTCACGACATAGCACAATTATTGCAGCAGATTTGCAACCCAACTTGCGAGCACAACGATGACCATTTTAAGATATACACACCAACGAGCACCGGCTCCAGCGATAACGCCAGCGACCACCCAACGCCACATAATACAAGCCACGGGCACCGCGGCCCACGCCCGACAGTCCCAATGACCACCCGACAAGCACCAACGATCCAGATACAATAAGCTCACCACAGCACACCAAACAACTACAGCCAACCAGCAGACACCGACGCACCACAACAACCAACACCAGCGTACAACACCAACACCAGCCAGCTGCATACCACCTGCACGATCAGGAGCCCGATTCATCCACCCCCACCTAGTCTCAGGACCCCAACCGTTTGCTCACCACCAGAAGACGCCAGGGCTCAACAATGGCTCCACAAAACACAGGCGTCAGAACTTGCACCCCAGACGCACGCCACTAGACATGTTCAGTTTCCACCTAAACAGCCACCAGTTCAGCTCCAGGACGGACTGACAGGGTCAACCCCATTGGCTCCAATCACAGACCATCTGGGACGCATATTTGGCAACGACCACAGGTTCTCTGGACTATATCGGGACCGTACGGAGCCACCATATTCAGTACCAGCAGCACTTAGATGAAGCACAGCAGCGTAACTCACGACATACAGAGCTTCTTCAGCAACAACAAGAATCAACAGTCTTGGCAGCGCCAGCCATGCCGAAGCCCAAGTTTCCAGATAACATCAAGCGGTACCTGCAACGCATACTTTTCCAGTACTTTCGCAAAAAGCCCCGCCTACGACGAAGCCGACTCCTCCTACGAGATACTAGAAGGAACGCCCCCATTGGAGCCGCTGGACACTGCATACGGTTCTTGGCACCCTGAATGGACAGCGCTTCTCACGACATCCACGACGGCTACCTTCAGAACCTCAGCAACCGCAGATGGGCAACTGCTGAGGAAAAGTTTTTTTTTTTTTTTTTTACCACAGACAATCTAAAGTACCGAGGCTCCTCCTTCGTCGTCGTACGTCTTTCCATTTCTCTCACCTTTCCCGCTCCTTGTGCTCATGGGCCGTGGGCCTTTTTTCCCCCCTCAGGGGTAGTGCCTCTCTGACTGCTGGGGAAAGCTGCGGCCATGTTCTTCTTCTCGAAGACATCTTTCGTCGCGGCACCTTCTCTGCTCTCTCATCTTTCTTACCTGTCGTTGCTGCTTGCTGCTGAGCCACCAAGGTACATCAGTAAAGCGGACGGGTTTACATCCAGCAGTTGTTCGCGCGCTCCCCAGCCGCCAGCCTTCACGTCGCAGTCACAGCGGCATTCTGCGATCACTTACTTCTCCTCTCATTCAGTCCTTTCGCGTGTATCTGTTTCGCTCAGTCTCATTATGACGCGCTGTCTCTGCACTATACTTCAGCTCCACTGGTTCAACTGATGACTCACAGCCAACCGTTGCTCACACACCGCCCCAGCTACTCTAGTTTTGCTCTGCTTCCTGTTCCTGGCCTGGCCGCGCCGGCCCAACAGGATAGACGTGGGGATGGGGGTGGTGGGCGGATTGAGGTGGCAGTTGGGTGATGAGAGGGGGAGGGCGGCGGGGCTACCGGCTGCTGAATTTCAGCAAGCATATCAGCCTAATGTAAGATGACCGTGTCAGACAAATAGCTTCCTCTCAGCACCTCTGCATCGAACTACCGTCGCGGCCCTGGTGTTTCTCCCGCTGCTCTCACAGCTGCCACTACTCGACAGTTCTCTCTGCTCAGCTTTATGCCGTTTCAGCAACGCACTTCAGCTTTGATCGCTTCTTGCCAGCGCCCCAGCCGAAACTGTTACTTGGAGGGGTGGAGGTCGGGCTCGGGGGGGGGGGATGGGGTAATGGACTGCTGGGCAATTTGCTGTTGTGCTTCAACATGCACATCAGCCTAATTTATATTGACGGCTGCAGGCATTTAGTTTCCTCTCAGAACCTCAGCATCTAGTCTCTGTCGCAGCATTGTCGTTTCTCCCACCGCACAGCTGCCACTACTCGATAGCACTCCTTGCTCACCCTCACGCCGCTTCAGCTACGTACTTTAGTTTTGGCCTTCTCTCTTGTCAGTGCTCCAGCCGATGCTGTTACTTAGATGGGGTGGTGGTTGGGCTGGGATGGTTGGGATGAGGTTGGAGTGGGCGGTGGCTCACAGCAGGCCGCAGAGCTGCCACTACTCGACAGCTTTCTCTTCGCTCTGCATTACGACGTTTCTGCAACGCACTTCAGTTATGGTTTGTCTCTGGCCCGGGTTCCAGCTTACTTGCAGGTAGCTCCTCCAGTGCCACCTTCTATTGCCTCTGGATTCAAAGAGGGACTGATCATACTCAGCACCTCTTGAGTTTCATCACCGTGCTTTCAGTTCTGTTAACTCTGTTCAGCCATGTACTGTTTACTCCCACTGTAAGGCTGCTACACGCATTCATTAGTTACACAGGCTAGTCCACAGCGCGCTGGCTTCAGCAGGCAAACTTCAGGGGGGGAACAAGAGTCACAATGGTGGCCGCAGTGACGGGGGTGCCCCCCTAGGAACTGATACGGTGAAGCCCCCCCCCAGGAAGCGAAAAGACAAGGGTAGCAACCCAAGAATTGTTTGTTTGCGTTTCCCCACGCTGCAAGGCCAGCCAGCACAGTCTGGCCCAGCCCAACACAAGTTGCACGTTCTATCTCTGCACCCGCTCCCATATCCGCCAGTTGTTGTTACCTGTTTCGCTTTGCATTCCTCCTTGTGTCTAGGCACAGCTGGCCTGGATTGACTTGGAGGATAGTGGCGTATTCTGCGATATCGTAGGTGTTGGGCGGGTGGGATACAGGAGACACAGGCCAGCTTCTCCAGTGCCAGCCTCACACGGTTGAATATCGCACGTGTTTATCCCTTACGTATCGCCCGACAGTTATGCGTTCCAAATGTTCCCTGCATCGGGGCTCCTTCTACATGCGGTAGATGGTGGGAAATATCTTCATGTCAGGCCGTTTGTAACTGTAGCTAGGGTACGTCATTCGGTACCTCCCTAAACATGTCACTGTAAGTTTGCACAGGTACTCCTCATCTCCTTGTGCTGCCGACTGGGTTACCCTCGCCCTCATGGGCTGCTATTCTTCGCCTGCCTCACCGCATTACTTTTTCCGCATCCGTACGCGGGTTTAGCTCTTACCGAAGCGCTGAGTCGGTTTTATCGTTGTTTGCGTTCATGTACGCTCCAGGCTGTCGCTTCTAGTTGGTCCAGCGTCAAAAATGGAGGAGGGGGAGGAGGAGGAGGAGGAGGAGGAGAAGGAGGAGGCAGCGGAGGAGGAGGAGTGGTGGAGGACGAGGAGGACAGGACCAGGAACAGTAGAAGTAATAGGAGGAGAACCAGCACGGTGGAAGAGGATGAGGAGGAGGACGAGGAGGAGGAACAGGAGGAGGAGGAGGAGGAGCAGAAACAGCAAGAACAGGCTCTGGATCAGGAGCAGAATGAGGAGGTTAACGTGCATGAGCAGACGTAGGGTCAGGATCAGGATCTGAGGGGCGAGCACCAGCGACAATGCCAGCAGAAGCACCAGGAGGACGATCAGTTCCCGCTTGGTGCGGGAGCGGGGCGAAGAGGGGCGAGAACTGGCGACAATGCCAGCGGAAACAACAGACGCGACCAGAGGGTGGCTTCCAACCCGCAAGGACGTCGTGCTGCGCCCCCTGAACGACCGGCTGCCGGGGCGCCCGTTCGAATACGACTTCCATTCGTTCCCGTTCACGCCCATGGTGTTGGTCATAGGCAGCGACTCTTCGCACCCGCTGACCCCTCAGTGTTCACCCCTCAGCCGTCACGCCTCGCGTTTTCCCGTCATTCCTTGTCCTGTTTGTTTTGTCTGTCTCTCTCTCTCTCTCGCTCTCTCTTTTTTGTCGTTGCTTTGTATGTTCTCTCTTCCTCTCTCTTTCTGACTCTCTCTCTCTCTCTCTCTCTTCATGTCTTTCTTTTTCAAAGGAGAGGCTCGCCCACATCTTCGTCGACAACCAAGCCGTGGCGAATGGGTTCGAAATCCTTCTGGACGGGGGGGGGCCTGCCACCACTGGGGCTCAAGGTGCTCTTTGGGGGCGCATCCACCGCGTTGTCCAAGCCAAGCTGTTCATGGTCCTGGTCGAAGGGTTCGCCTGCCACCTCCCTCGGCCAAGCTGGCATCGACACCGGGTACGTCGTCTCGCCAGCGTTTTCCTGCTCGTTCCCAATGCGCGTGCCTCAAGCCTCCCCGCAGGTCTTTCGCAGCTCTCTCAGAGTTCCGTCGAAGCTTCCGTTTCGAAGCTCGCAAGCTCCCGAAGCAAGCATTCCAACGTCCTGGCCAGCGTCTTCCATAGGACTTCTCCCACGCCTGCAAGCTAGCGAGGAAGGCTTCCCGGAGAGCTCGCAGGCTTGGGCAGCGCCGTGAAGCGTCGTTTCCAGCGCCCGCAAGCGAATCAAAAAGGCCGTTCCGCTCGTGTTCCCGGATAGCTCCTTGGAGAGCTAAGAAGGTTTTTCCCGGGTTCCCGGATAGCTCGCAGAGAGCTAAGGGGGTTTCAGATGAAGAAGCCGGGGCCGCAGGGTAGCCCCGGAGATCGGTCCAGCGTCGGTCCACGAACCTCGCTCAGCGTGTCCCAAGAAGTTGTTTTTAATGCGTTTCCCAATACGCGTGCCCAGAAGGTCCTTCGGGAGCTCTCTCCAGGTCCTTCGAGAGTGCTTCGCCAGGCTTTCCACGCCCTCCGGGCGCCCTGATATCCGGGTTTTGGAATACACAAGTGTTCGGAGGAGCGCGGCCACTCACCTCGACCAGCGGAGGCCCTTGCGCACCATCAAACTGCACCACGAACAGCAGCACCCCGTGCCAATAGTAGACTTTGCACCAGTTGCGGAGGTGGCGTAGACTCCGCGCCGAACAACGAGCAGCGCGCCTTCCACCGCCGCCCGCGGAACGATGCGCCACGAACATTGCCTGGGCTAGCCGGAGGGCCACGCGCGCCACGCCCCGCGGGCCGCGCGCCCCCAGCTCGCCCGCGACGGGCGCAACTAGCACGGCGAGCACTGCGCGCAGCGCCACCAGTCAGAGGTCGCCCGAGGGCAACGGGCCACCAGAACCGCGCGGACCCTGGCCGAGGGGCGCCAGCCCCGACGCCGCCGGCCACTGCGATGAAGGCGGCGGCCCTGTTCCGGGCCCCGGCGCCGCAACAGTCCTGGGTGCGACCCCGTCGAAGACCCCAGCGCGGGGCGCGCCTTCCCGCGGGCCGCGTCAACCCCGAAATTGCATGAGGCGGCGGGCGGCGAATCAGCGGCGACAGTGACATTTTGGAGCGCAGGCAAAACGCGGCGGCGCTGCGGTCGCCATGAAAGTGTAACCGCGCTATTCGGCACCTAGCCCACTGGCATTCGGCACCTAGGATTCAACCCTCGTCGGGCCGTCGCCCATAGTCATGGGGGTGATAACCACCCCCTGCCTACCACCCCCCAACAAGCCATAAGGATGTCATAGGTATTCGGTCAGACAAGGTTTAGCAGGATGACGACAATATAACTGTGATGATGAAACACACGGCGATCATTACACCAAAATCGGCCATGAGGAAACCACAACCCATCATGACGACATGACGGATTTTTCCATGAGAGCAGTTCTCTGGGGTCCTCCGCGACGACAACGACGATGACGACGACCACGACGGCGTGGGCCATCCAGGTAAGGAATCCAGTTTGGATGATGTCGAGGGTGAGGAGGGGAGTGGGCGATGAGGAAGGGTTGAGGATGATGGTGGTGATGATTATGATCATGCTCATGATGATGAAAACCATGATGATGACGACGATGACGATGTTGATGATGACCATTATGATGACGATTATGATAATGATGATCATGCTGACGACGATTCATGCATTGGCATGGAATGGCCAACGAAGGCGAGGAGGGGAAACAGCATGGGGGGCGGATGGTGATCCAGTAGCATAATGCTTTTGCTCCTTCTCCTCCTCCTCCTCCATCCTCCTCCCTCCCTCCTGAATCGACCGATCGAGGATCCTTGGGCCAGCGTCTGCTGAGGAAGGGGGGGGAGAAGAGGAGGAGGAGAAGGTGGAGGAGGAGGCGGAGCGCCGTCGTCTTATGCGTCATCGTCGCCGACGTCATCGTCGACGTCGTTGACGACGACGCTGATGGGGAGGGAAAGGCAGGAGGAGAGGCAGGAGGGAGGAGGAGGCCCGGGGGGGGTGCCCGAGAGGCCCTCGAGGCGAGGAGGCGGCGAGGGTATAGTGAGGTGTCCAGAGGGTATCTGTGAGGTGTCCGGAGGGTATCCGTGAGGTGTCTGGGGGGAGGCTCCTCGCGGGGCCCCTGGAGGCCCTGACCCCGGACACCTCACGGATACCCTCCGGACACCTCGCGGATACCCTCGCCGCCTCCTTGCCTCGAGGGTCTCTCGGGCCTCCCCCCCTGGGCCTCCTTCCTTCTCCTCCCCCTCCTCATCCTCATGCTCATCCTCATCCTCATCATCCTCCTTCACCTTCCTCTCCTCCTGCTCCTCCAGCAGACGCTGGTACAGGGATCCCCGATCGTTCGACCAAGAAGGAGGGAGGGGCAGGAAGAGGGAGAGGACGACGAAGAGGAGAAGGAAAAAGGGGGAGGAGAAGGCGAAGGAAGAGGAGGGTGGGTTCTGGGAGTTTTTCCCCCACATCCAGAATGTTTTTTGATGTCCTGAAACACTCTCTCCTTCTCCTCCTCCCGCTTCCTTCCCCTATACCATGCCATTCATACCATACCACACCTAGCATACTATTACATACTTGCCCTGCCATACCATATTATACGTACCGGTCCACACCATAACTACCATATCATACCTACCACACCCTATCTACCATACCATGTCATACCATACCGTACCATACAGTACAATACCATACAGTACCATACCATACCTGCCATACCATGCGATACGTACCATACCATGCCATACCTACCATATCATACCTACCATACCAAACCTACCATACCTTTACATACAATACCTACCATACCAATCCGTATCATACCATACCTGCCATACCATACCATACGATACGTACCATATCCTACCATACCTACCATCCCATACCCTGCAATACCGTATCACACCTTACCATACCTACTATTTACAAGGTTTCGTGCCCTTCCCACGCCTCCATGGAAGCACCACCTGAGCGAGGAGGTATCGGAAAGCCATATTCTTACAAGGTTTCGTGCCCCTCCCACGCCTCCAGGGAGGCCCCGCCTGAGCAAGGGGGGTATCAGAAAACCATACTAGTTACAAGGTGTCCTGCCCCTCCCGCCCCTCCAGGGAGGCCCCGCTTGACCGAGGAGGGTATCGGAACACCAAACTATTTACGAGGTTTCTTGCCCCTCCCACGCCTCCAGAGAGGCCCCGCCTGAGCTAGGAGGGTATCGGAAAACAACATTATTTACAATATTTGATCCCCCTGCCTTCCATCCAGGGAGGCCCCGCCTGAGTGAGGAGGGCAGCGGAAAACCATACTATTTAGAAGGTTTCGTGCCCTTCCCACGCCTCCAGGGAAGCTCCGCCTGAGCGAGGAGGGTATCGGAAAACCATACGATTTAGAAGGTTTCGCGTCCCTCCCACGCCTCCAGGGAGGCCCCACCTGAGCGAGGAGGGTATCGGACAATTATACAATTTACAAGGTTTGGTGCCCCTCCCAGCCCTCGAAGGAGGCCCCGCCTGAGCGAGGAGGGTATCGGGCAACAGTACTATTTACACGGTTTCGTGCCCTTCCCACCCATCCAGGGAGGCCCCGCCTGCTGAGCGAGGAGGGTATCGGGCAACCATACTATACAGAAGGTTTCGCGCCCCTCCCACGCCTCCAGGGAGGCCCCGTCCGAGCGAGGAGGGCATTGGACAACCCTGCAATTTACAAGGTTTCGCGCCTCTTCCACCCCTCCAGGGAGGCCCCACCTGAGCGAGGAGGACATCGGAACACCATATTCTTTACAAGGTTTCGTGCCCTTCCCACCCCTCCAGGAAGGCCCCGCCTGAGCGAGGAGGGAGGGTATTGGACAACAATGCGATTTACAAGATTTCGTGCCCTTCCCACGCCTCCATGGAAGCACCACCTGAGCGAGGAGGGCATCATACAAAGAAGTATGTACAAGGTTTCGTGCGCTGCCCACGCCTTCAGGGAGGCCCTCCTGAACGAGGAAGGTTTCGGAAAACAATACTATTTGCCAGGTTTCGTGCCCCTCCCACGCCTCCAGGGAGGCCCCGCCTGAGCGAAGAGGGTATCAAGAACCATATTATTTTCAAGGTTTCGTTCCCCTCCCACCCCTCCGAGGAGGCTCCGCCTGACCGAGGAGGGTATCGGAAAACCATACAATTTACAAGGTTTCGTGCCCCTCCCACCCCTTCAAGGAGGCCCCACCTGAGCGAGGAGGGTATCAAGAACCATACACTTTACAAGGTTTTGTGCCCCTCCCACCCCTCCAAGGAGGCCCCGCCTAAGCGAGGAGGGTGGCGGAAAACAATACTATTTACAAGGTGTCCTGCCCCTCCCGCCCCTCCAGGGAAGTTCCGCCTGAGCGAGGAGGGCATCGAATACCTTACTATGTACGAGGCTTCCTGCCCCTCCCACGCCTCCAGGGAGGTCCCGCCTGAGCGAGGAGGGCGTCGAAGAAATACTAGTTACGCATCGGAAAAACATAATATTTACAAGGTATCGTGCCCCTCCCACGCCTCCGGGACGCGAGGAGGAGGAGGAGGAGGCGGATGAGGAGGAGTCGTGACGATTGTTGGGCCATGCGTGTACGGATTGCAGGAGTGCGGAGGAGGGGGAGTTGGGCGATGAGGAAGGGTTGGTGATGATGATGATGGTGCTGATGATGATGATGATGATGATGGCGACGACGACGATGATGATGACGACGACGATGACAATGATGATTATCATCCTCATCATGAATATGATGGTGGTCATACTGGCGAGGATGCATCCATCCTCCCCCCATGCTGCTTCCCCTCCTCGCCTTCGTCGGCCATTCCATGCCAATATCTGAGCGTCATGGGCCTTCATTGTTTGATACTGCGTTCATGCCCCCTTGATCCCGCAAACCCCGTAACATCTTTATGTGGGGAACTCAGGTAGCATATGTGTCTATGTATATATATATATATATGGGGGGGGGTCCTCCGCCTCTTCCATCTCCTCCTCCTAACCCTCCTCCCCCATTTCTCTTTCCTCTTCCTCTTTGTCCTCCTTCTCCTCCTCCTATCCTTCTCCTCCTCCCCATCTCCGCCTTATCCTTCTCCTCTTGATATGATCATCTTCACTCCCCCCCACCCCTTGACAGTGAAATGACCTTATCGCATTATCCTCACCACCATAAGTCATTTCTCATGTATCAACCTTGCGTCGCATGTGTACAGATACATGGAAGCTGTATATCTGCGGCCCAAAGAGCAAGACGACGACCTCGACGAACCCGATTGACAACCGACACGGCCCAACAACAGCTGCACAAAACAATAACCACCCGCCGAACCAGCAACTACCAACACCAACGCAACCAGCACGACAATCGACAACAGGAGGCGGTACAGTCAACACCGCGCAATTATCGTCGACCAATTGCCACAACACTAGAGGATGAAGGAAATCACAGGGAGGAAAAAGAGAATGGGGAACGAGACATGATCACTGCAGAGGCGCCGACACGCCCAGCGCAGGACCCACCGCTATAATTCACCACACCAGGGATCACAAGCAAGTAGCGGCGTTGCCAGCAACCCAATCAATACAAACCACCAGCGACAACACCAACAACCAAAAACCAACGCCGGCAAACAGCAACCAACAACGAATACACCAAATTACACCAACGACCACCAACGACTGAACCAAACAGAAACCGCCATCCAAGCCAGCAGCCACCAGTGCCAACGCAACCAACACGACAACCAACAACAGCGCGCGCACCAGCCAATAACAGACGCGAGCCATCGCCAGCGACTCTAATATACGTGCGACATAACCTAACATAGCCGTGCATATATTGACAGAACTCTCTCGAATGTTCTCATAACTGACAAGTAGGTGCGCTCGCGCCACATTTAACATTGCACACATCAAACCGCAAATAGTGTTCTACACGTGTTCTACACGTTACGAAAACTTACATAATTTAACGTAAGGTGTGTTTTAATGATACATCCAAACATGTTAGCGTACGTTATCAAAACGTAGACATCGCAGCTCGCGGATATCTAGTTATGGTCGAACTGCCAATTGCGAATTCTGGTTATATCTTACATATTGTCGCCGCAACTAAGTCAACCTGTCTGTAGTCGAGTTATACCCTACCTGACATAGGTTGCTATCTTGCGCGGGCCGCAAAGTACATCACTCGCACCGCGCAGATTGCGCCATACAGGTTGCACCACAAAGCTTGCACAACATAGACGGTACTGCAAGAGTTGAACAATATAGGTTGCACCACGTAGCTTGCGACGCAGTATTTGCACCGCACGATTGCGCCACATAGATTGCACTACATGGGTGCCAGGTTGCGCCACATAGCTTGCACCGCATGAATTGCGCCACGCTGCTCGCACCGCATAGATTGTGCCACATAGAGTGCACCACATAAATGGAACAACAGAGGTTGCACCACATAGATGCGTTGCACCACATTGGTTGCACCACATTGGTTTCACCACATTGGTTGCACCACATAGCTTGCGCCACCGAGGTTGCACCAAATAGATTGCACCACGTAGGTAAGTAGCGCGGGCGGGGGCGGGGAAGGGGCAGGCAGGCCAGGCTGGGGTTTGTGCGAGGGGCGGGGAGGGGGGGCGGGCAGGCCATGAACGGAAAGTCCCCCCCCCAGGGGCAAGAACCGGAAGTTCCCCCGGCACCAAGAACCGGAAGTCCCTCCCCCAGGGGCAAGAACCGGAAGTTCGTGCTGGGCAACCCACTGCAAGTCCGGAGGTTGCAGTAGACGCTCTGGTCGACGTGTCGAGGATGGCGCCGGTAGCAGCCCCCCCCCCCACCGGGGGCTCCTGAACTCCACAGCGGCCCAGGCATGATGAGGGGGCATGCAGGTGCGGCCCAGGCATGATGAGGGGCCATGCAAAAGCCACAGTGACTTCCAGTTCTTGGGGGGGGGGGGGGGGGGGGGGGGGGGGGGGGGGGGGGGGGGGCAAGGCACTGCAAGTCCGGAGGTTGCAGTACTTGCAAAGGTCGACCTCACGAGGATCGCGTCAGAGGGGTTTCTTCCCCCCCCCCCGGGGGGGGGGGGGGGGGGAGGAACTGATCTGACGCGATCCTCGATACGTCCATCGTACCCTCCTGAGGCTCTCATTCACTTGCTGGGGGGCATGGGATCTAATGGAATTGAACGCGCGATGGGGGCTAAGATCGCATGGATGGGCTAAGATCACATGGAATCCAATCTGCGGGGGAACAACGCGCCAGGAAATAATGTCGAGTCAAATATGACTTGCTCCTTTCTTCCTGTTCCTGCTCCTCTCTCTTCCTGGCCCCTCCTCCTGCTCCGCCTCCTCTCATTTAATAATTGAATATGCGCTTGCCTTGGACAAGCGCATCCCCCTGCCTATAGATGATGCCCCCCCTGGGGCCCTCTTTTTTTTTTTTGGGGGGGGGCAGCGAGGGCACTGGCGCGGTGTTGGTAAAGCCCGCTGATGGAAAGCACAAGAAGATGATTGACGCGTCGTCTTGTTTGCCTTTGAACTCAGTACTACTGTTTCTTGCCCCTAGCCTTTGGGTATAAAAAGCATGGTAGTCGTCTCGTCGTCAGGGGGAGGCTCCTCATCCTGCTCCTCCTCCTCCTCCTCCTCCTCCTCCTCCTCCTCCCCCCCCTTTCCTCCCCCCTCTTACTCCCTATTTATGTCTCTTCCACCTTTTCTCCCAAATTCGCTGCGGCAACCAGGCGCCGTCTGTCCGCTTATACCTTAGCCTCCGGCGGCGCCCGCGGCGGCGGCGCCCCGCCGAAACTTAGCCCCCCGCCTCCCTCTCGCCCTTCACGCGAGCGCACCCGCGCTCGAAGGCCACGGTGACGGCGGCCCCCCCCAAGGGCAACTGGGCTTCGTCGAAGCCTGGGGGAGGGGGGCAGCAGCAGCAGGTGAGGGGGGGAGGAGGAGGAGCCAAGTTGGGGGGGGCGAGGAGGACGAGAAGGAGGAGGGCGAGGAGGACGAGGAGGACGAGGAGATGGAGATGGAAGACAAGGGGGACAGCAGCAGGGGCCCCCCCCTCATCACTCTGCCTGGAACGAACTACGCCCCCTCATCATCTGGCTCCTCCTCTTTTTCCCCTCCTCCTCTTCCTCCTCTTCACCTCCTCATCACATCATCGTCCCCTCTCATCGTCTTCCTCCTCCCCCGCCTCCTCCTGCCCGTCCACTCCTCCTCCCCCCCTGTCCTCGTCATCATCATCCCCTTGTCCTCTTCCTCCTTATCCTCCTCCCTCCCCCCATCCTCCTCCTCCTATTTCTCTTCCGACCCCTCGCGTTCCTGCTCCTCCTCTTCCCCCCTCTCCTTGTCCTCCTCGTCCTCTTCCTCCTCCTTCTCCTCCTCCTCCCTCCTCCTCACCTCGTCCTCCTCCCTCCTCCTCCTCCCTCCTCGTCCTCCTCCTCCACCTTGTCCTCGTCCTTCTCGTTCTCGCCCTCGTCCTCGTCGTCGTCGCCCTCCTCCTCCTCCTCCTTCTCCTCCCCCCCCTCCTCCTTCCCCCTCCTCGCCCCCCAGCCGCCCGCGAGCCCTGGTGGCGCCTGCCGCAGCCGCGTGCCTTAGCGCCTCGCCCTCGTTCCCCCAGAGCTTCTCGAGTTTCGCGATGTCCTCCATGGCGCGCGAGTTGCCAGGTGGGAGGGCCTGGGGGCGGCTCGCGCGCGCGAGGCGCACCGCTTGCTCAACCCTCATTAGCCCCATGGCGCAGAGACACACAGCAGCCACGCACGCCGACCGGCACTCCCCCTGGCGGCAGAAGATGAGCACCTTAGCCCCGCGCGGCGCCGCAGCCAGGGTTCTTATCGCACCCCTCAGCTGCTGCGCGACCCCGTGGTAATTCCACGATGCTGGCAAGTGGACTGGGTCCCTTAGCCCTGCCGCCCACTGCCGCACCCCGCCTCCAGGCCCAGCGCCGAGGCAGTCCACCAGGATGTCCCAGTCCAAGCTATTAGCCCTATCCTGCACAGCTGCCACGCCGCCGAGCCACCAGTTCATGCCCCACCCTGTCAAGAGCTTCGATGGAATGAGATTATTCGGATAAGTCGACAGCCAGTGCGCGCGTGGCAAGGCCGCGAGACGGCGGTCTTCCTCGACCACTGCTGCCCACTGGCGCCGCCGGTGCTCCGCGCTTAGCGCCTCCAAGACCCGGGTCTCCAGCTGGTCCTTGCGAGGTGGCCAGGCAGGGGGGATGATGTCTAGCCCCAGGTTTGTAGCAGGCGGCCGGCCCATCCTGCCCCCACTACCACCCCAGGTTGTTGGTAGCAAGCGGCCTCTGGGGGAGGAGGGGCCCAGGGTTAAGGGGGAGCTACCTACCAGCCCCCCCTTGTCTTTCCCAACCAGCAAGTCCTGCTGCGATTGCGGATCGGACCACCCAGGCACCGGGGCGTCGCCGATCAGCATGTCGTACGCCACCTTCTAGCCCGCCCAACGAGCCGCCGCCCCCCCCTGCCTCGACCCTGCGCCGCCGCCAACCGCCATGGGAGGCGGGGGGGGGGCGGCGGCTGCTGCGGGGGAGGGGGGGGGGGCGGCAGTGATTATTAGCCCCAGCAACAACGCCTTCTCGAGCGACGCCTGCGCGCCACCAGTCGCCGGCAGGCCCAGCAGCGCCTGCCCAGCGCTGCCCACCTGGGCCACAGGGAGGGCAGGGCGAAGAAGCAGCCCGCCGCCGCCGCTGCTGCTCGCTGCCGCCGCCAACCGCCGCCGCCGCCACCACCACCACCACTGCCGCCCTGCCCCAGTACTCTGCTACCGCCACTGCTGCCGCTCCCGCCACCAATGCCGCCGCTCCAACGCCACCGCGACTATTGCCGCCGCCCTCTGGCTGCAGGTGGTCTGTCTACTACTAGCGAATCCCACCAGCCCTTTAGGGCGTAGTAGGTGGCCTAAAGAGTTTCCTCTTCCAACCTCCTTCTTCCCCTTGGGAGGGTTTTTTTACCCCTCCCCCTCCTACCCCCCCCCTCTGGACTTGGTTTTTTTACCTCTCCCCCTCCCCCCCCCCCCCTGGACCTATACAAACTTATATATATATATATATACATATATACATAATCATACACATGTATAAGGCGGCAAGGGTTTGGCCGATTCTTTAGAGCGCCAAAGATTGCCCAAGATGGCGAGAGGACGAGGGCCGCCAGTGATGCCCCCAGATGGCCTCCTCCTCCGTCCCACCGCACCGCAGATCGCCAGATATGGCTTCCAACATGCTCCGAGGTGCCCTGCCTGAGAAATGTTGTCGCGTACTTTCAGGGCCCTCCTCTGAGAAGCAATGTTTTATTTTGCGTTCCCGCTATGAAAAATATTGATATTATTTAGTCAAAGCCGCCCAGGAAGCGAAATCGATCGTCCCGGAGAGAGAAGTGTGCGTGTGTGTGTGTGTGTGTGTGTCTGTGTCTGTGTCTGTGTGTGTGTGTGTGTGTGTGAGAGCGTGTGTGCGTGCATGCGTGCGTGCGTGCGTGCGTCGTGTGCGTGTGTGTGTGTGTGTGTGTGTGTGTGTGTTTGTATGTGTGTGCGCGTGCGTGTGCGCGTGCGTGCGTGCGGCGTGCGTGTGCGCGTGTGTGTGTCCTGGGTGGGGGGTGGTGTGTGTGTGTGTGTGTGTTTGTAGTTGTGTTTGTGCGTGTGTGTTTGTAGTTGTGTTTGGTTTGTGTGGCATGTGTGTGTCGTCTGGTTTGCGTGTGCGTGCGTGGGGTGGGGGGGGGGGGGGGGGGGGGGGGGGGTATGGGGTCTTTAAGCCCCCCGCCACCACCGCCACCACCACCACCACCGCTGCATCTGATTGATCGATGCCCACAGGAAGGCGGCCCCAAGAGGCCCCCCCCCAATACTCTGAGCAAGAGGAGGGTTCCATGGAGAGGGCCCCCAGTGGGCTCGCTGCTGACCCTCGCTCCTCGCTATCCCCTCCCCCTTGTTGCGGCGTCCAATGCGACGCTGCGACAATGGGGGCGCAGCAGGCGGGAATCCCGCGCCCCCGCCATCCTCCTCCTCCTCCTCCTCCTCCTCCTCCTCCTCCCCCTCCCTCCTCCTCCTCCGCCTCCTCCTCCTCCACCTCCAATCCCCGTTGCCTCGTGTCTCAGCCTCCCCTTCCTCCTCCTCCTCCTCCTCCCCCTCCTCCCACCACCTCCTTCTCTTCCTCGTCGCCCCGCGCAGCTTCCGCTGCTTCCCCGCGGCCGTTTTGGCTCGCGCAGCGATCTCAGCGTAGATGGCCAGTCTTGGAGATGAGCTGCTGGGGCTATTGCAGTCGGGCGATGATGGCGGTGTTCAGCAGCCAGCTCGCCCAGCGCTAAGCAGGGCCAGGCTTGGAGATCAACTGCTGGGGCTACTGCTGTCGGACGACGAGGGCGCGGAGGAGCAGGCAGCCCGCCCGGGGCTCGCGCGCTGGACTGCTGCGTCGCCAGCGCCTGCCGCTGAGCCGGCGCCGGCATCTGCGCTGCTGGCGCCTGCAGCTGCATCGTCGGCGCCAGGCGTCGTCCGCACAGTGCGCAGCCGCGCTTTCACTTCGCCTGCCTCGCCTGCGAGGCCGCCGCGCCTCGCTGCAGCCACGCCTGAGCCATGGTTCGCTGCAGGCCTGCTGGCCAGAAGTCCCCAGCTGGATGATGGCGACGCTGCAGCTCGCAGGCAGCGCCAACGACAGGTGCGTCGTCGTTTGAACGACTGCCTCAACATTGTTGGGGCTAACAGTGGCATTGCGACCAACGCGACTGCTGGGGCTAATTACGCTAACAGCGGGGCAGACGCTGGAGGGGGGGCCGACGCAGCTGCCACAGCAGGCGCTGGAGCCGCGCTGCCAGGGCTGGCGGCGTGGCTGCCGCTGGCCCCGCGGCAGTCGCCGAGCGCGCCCCCCCCTGGTCAGTGGGCGCAGGCGCGCCGGACGTCGTGGCAGACGCGGTGGAGGACGACGTGGGGGACGTGGTGGGCGCGGCGGACGCAGCGCCCGTGGAGGACGCAGGCTTGGCAGCGGCGACAGCGGCGGCCGCCGGCGGAGCGACTGCTGGGTCCTCGTTCGCTTCCTTTTTCGGAAGGTGGCCCGCCCCCTCGCTCCAGAAGAACGACGCGAGCTTCAGGCGGTCTGTTTTTCGGGCGGCATTGTCGCGCCGCGCGCGGGGAGCCACGACAGGAGAAGAAGGGGCCCTGAGGAATCCCTCCGAGAGGGGCATCCTCAGGGCTCGCAGCATGATTTTTTCTTCGCCTTGCGAGCAATGCCACCCGCTTTACTGACCACCAGAGATCTACAATGGGAATATGCCCAGAGCGATAGCCTCGACGTCATTGCGCGCGCCACGCGTCTTCATGCTGAGATCGTCGCGACGGACCTAGGCCCACTGTTGGGCGTTAGCGCTAACGAGTTGCGATGGCGGGTGGGCGAGACCCTCCGCCGCCACTGCGCAGGGCTAAGGGGCGCGTACATTGGTTCCTCATCTGACCCTGAGTGGCGGTGGCGGGGCGGGCCGAGCTGGAGGTCAGGGCGCCGCGGGTGGATGGATGGCCACTGCCTTCGATGGAGGAAGATGGTCGTCCTCGGCTCGTGGCCCGACGCAGAGGCAGCGGCGCTGGAGGAGGTGGCCATAATTGCAGGGCGGTCGTCGCTGGGGGGGGCCCTGGAGAACGTCGCGGACGACGCGAGGGGGCTTGAGATCAGGCACCATCCAGGGTATAGTTGCATTTACATATGTGTCCAGCGGCGGACCAAGTGAATTGAAATGGGGGGTGGAGATAGGGAGAGACCAGGGAGAGAGACAGGAAGAGAGATAGAGAGGGAGAGTGAGAGAGAAAAAAAGGAGAGGGGGAGAGATATGGGGAGAGAAAGGGAGAGAGAGAGAGAGAGGGGGGGGAGGGAGAGAGAGGAGAAGGAGAGAGAGAGAGAGGGAAGAGAGAGAGAGAGAGAGAGAGAGAGGGAGAGAGAGAGAGAGAGAGAGAGGGGGAGAGAGAGAGGAGAGCGAGAGAGAAAAAAAAAGAGAAGAGAGAGAGAAAGAGAGACGAGAGGAGAGAAAGAGAGAGAGAGAGAGAAAGAGAGAGAGAGGGGGGGGTGGGCGACGTTGAGAGAGTGATGACGATGATTGAGAAGAGGATGGGGGGCGAGAGAGAGAGAGAGAGGGAGAGAGAGAGAGAGAGAGAGAGAGTAGATAGAGAGAGACGAGAGAGAGAGAAGATGACGAGAGAGATGAGAGAGAGAGAGAGAGAAAGAGAGGAGAGAGAGAGAGAGAGAGGCGAGAGAGAGAGAGAGGGGGAGAGGAAGGGGGAGGGGGAGGGGAGAGGGGGGCAGCACCCCCCCCCCCCTCCTCCCCCCCCCCCCCCTCCCCCTCCCTCTTCTTGCTCCTCCTTCTCCCCCTTTCCCCATCATCCCCTTCTTGCTGCTGCTCCCCCAGCCAACCTTCTTAGCCCCAGCAGCAGGTGGACTCCGCGTCCTGCCATCGCGCGCAGCAGTCGCCCTCGCCGCCTGCGGGTTGTAATTCATTTAGCCCCATCGCTCATCGCCCTTCCTCGTCGTCGTCGTCGTCGTCGTCGTCGTCGTCTTGCTCGTCGTCGTCGTCGCCCTTCTCCTGCTCGTCCTTCTCCCCCTCCCCCTCCTCCTTCTCTTCCAGCTCCACCTCCCCCTCCTCGTCAGCAAAGGGAGTGGGTGGTGAGTGATGAGTGAGTTGACGACCTCCCAGCCAGCCGCCGTCTTGGCGGGCTGCGGAGACGCCGCGGGCCTGTCAGCGCTGCTGCCAGCGGCGCTGGGGGCGGGCGCTGCCCCCTCGGCAGGCGCGCTGCCAGGTTCATTAGCGCCACCAGGCGGCAGCGGCGGCGTCGCCCCAGCCTGCACAGCGGCGGATGGTACGGAAAGCTTCCCCCCCCCCCTGAGGGTGGTCGGTCGTCGCCCGCCCCCCCACGTGGGGCTGTGCTGAATCCAGGAAGCGGGGGGGCTGTCCGAGCTGACAATCCCAGCGATCAGGGCGCGTGTGGTAGAAGAGCGCCCCATGACGAAGACCCCCTGGCAACCCTCGACGGAGCGCTACATGAAACCCGAGCATGAGTGCCCAACTGAGCGCCAGTGGTTCAGGATGCACTGAGTGCGTCTGATGACCACTGTCAGTGTGAGCGTGGTTGTCTGTCTGAGTGTGAGCGAGTCTGGATGATATGAGTGAGTCGTCTGGGTATCATGCACATCAGTAGGTACGACTGCGCGTAATAAGCCCCAGAGTTTGAATCAGTCTGAGTAGTAGCGAGTCTGTGATTGGCGAGGCGTTTGTTGCGCGTAGTAGGCGCGTCTCTGATGCGAGCGGCGAGTCAGAGACGACTGAGAACGAATTAAACAAGGCGCAGCGGCTTATTGCGAGCGAGGAGGAGCAGCTGGAAGGAGAGGAGGAGGGAGGAGGAGGAGGAGGATGAGAAGGAGGAGGAGGAGGAGGAGGAGGAGGAGGAGGAGGAGGAGGAGAGGAGGACTCGGATTCGCAATCCAGATACTACATGATTTCACGTTGCAGCCCGCCCAGAGAAAAACTCCACCAGCCGCCCTCGACTCCACCGCCGATCGCATCAGAAACGGGCCGGTTCCAAAAGCGAATGGGGGGTTCTTTCGCCATGGAGGTGATGGCGGCATTTTGTTGACGACCCCAGCCCTGCCATTGCCTGCAGCGCTGCGCCACGTGGCGGCGCCGCCGGTGCTGGCGACCTCGACACCGTCCCCAAGGGGCCAATGTCTGGTGCTCGGGCCTGGGAAGGCGTGAAACAAACAGTGTCAGCAGAGGGGGGGGCCAGCAAGCAAGGCAGGCAAAGCAGGAGGAAGAGGAGGGTACGCAGGGAGGGGGTGCTATGATTTGTATACTGTATATTGTATACTGTATACTGAATTTATGACTGTATACTGTATATTGTAGACTGTATACTGAATGTATGACTGTATACTGTATATTGTGTAGTGTATACTGTGTAGTGTACTGCATATTGAACACATGACTGTATACTGTATACTATGATTTTGACTACACTATGAATCTATACTGCGAAATTGAATGAAAAATCGACGCGACATACAATTCCCCATCCCCTCTTTTCCCATCCCCTTTCCCCTCTCCCTTCCTTCCCCTTCTCCCTCCCCCATTCTCCTTCCTTTTTTTCTGCCGCCTCTTTTCATGTCCCGTTTCCCTTTTTGCCCTAACCCCCTTTCGCCCTCCCTTTTTTCCCCGGCCCCTCCCCCGCCCCCCCCCAGGCCCTCCGCGCCAGGAGACGCATGGCGCCTGTTAGGGCTCGCCTGTCAGCAGGGCCAGCCCGCCGGAGGGGGGGGG
>CAUYUJ010004592.1:506171-564297 GCA_963575745.1 Prorocentrum cordatum | reverse complement strand
TCTTGGAGGCATCTGGGGCCATCTGGAGGCCATGTTGACCGTCTTCGAGTGTTTTTTCGGCGACTCGGGGCCCTCTTGGACCGTCTGCAGAGCTTCTTGGGAGCCTCTTCGCTCGTTTGCGGCCCCCCCAGCAGACTCTCTGGAGCGGATGACCCCCCCCGGACCGCGCCGGCGGTTCCCGGGGAATCCGGCCGGACCCCCCCCCCCCCCCTCCAAAACGACCGGACCAGGCTCCGGGGGGAGGGGTTTGGGGAGGGGGGAAGCATCTCACACGCCGATGACCCCAAGGGGTCGGCGGATATGCTCTGCTGCGCTATGCTATGCTATGCTATGATATGCTGTGCTCTGCTATGCTAAAGCTCAGCGAAGCTAAGATGAAGATAAGCTAAGCTGAGACTAAGATGAAGCTAAGCCAAGCTAAGATGAAATAAGCTGAGATAAGATGAGACAAGCAACGCTAAGCTAAGGAGACGTAACTGGGGGAACGGCGGGGCGGATGCCGGGGGAACCGCCCGGGGCGGGCAACAGCCCTGCCCTTTAAGCACAGCCAGTAAGAACCCTTCTAGGCAGAGCCTAGGTAGGGAATATGGGATGTGTGGGGGAAGACAAAAGCTCCGAAAATATGGGAAAATATGGGGAAGCTTGTCATTCGTGTCTATTGATTTGCGTGTCCCAGGGCCCCTTCCATCAGCTCCTCCCCCTTCGCCGATGGAGCAACGGACACTCGACGCCGGGCGCCGAGGCACGCGCGCCAAGCTCCGCGGGGAGCAGCGCGTGGCCCCCCGCCGGGAAAGGGGAGCGCCCCGGGGGGAGCAGCCCCGACCCTCCAGGAGGGCTGAATCATGGCACCGGGACCTCGACATCGAATAGTCAGCACAGATCAGAGACAGTCAGAAACTATGTCTGACTATTCCTCCTGTGGAGGGACGTGCGCGACTTGACACGAGCGGTCCCTGAGGACGCCGCCCGGGGGTATAGCCAGAGCTGCCCTGACCTTCCAGGAACGCGCACAAATAGCACCAGGACCTCGACATCTCAATTCCTGTCGGGGTTTTAGGCAGTCCAGATAGGTCTGCAGGTCTGGAGGACTATCTTTTTTGCGCTCCAGAAGGCCTCTGGGGAGAAGGGCAGGGGGGAGCCACCCTGGCCGTCTGCGCCTGCGCCGCTGCAGCCGCGCACTGCCGCGGCTTCAGCGCCAGACTTCTCGGCCGCCACCCAAGCCTCTCAAACTTTATTTTCTTTGCTGGTCTGCGGGTCGAGAGCGGGCCTCTTCCGGTTGAGAGCCAGGCGGGGCGCGCGAAGCACTGATTGGGGAGACAGGGCGCGGGTGAAGGTCGAAAGCCTTTCAAACACAAAGGGATTCCAAACGGTCAGGAGCTGCTGCTCTCAGCGTGTCGCGGCGGCGGCCCCCGGCGACGCGCCGTGCCTTGCCAGCGGAGGGCGTGTCGCGTGTCTCCGCGGGGCGAGAGGCTCGAAAAAACGCTCGGGACGTTGACGCTCGTGATCGTTTCCTTATGCCTTGTTTTGCCGGTCGGCGCGGGCCGCAGGCCCCCCCCCCCCCCAGTTCTCAGGAGGACAAGAAACACACAGACACAATGAATCCTCGATTCCCCAGAAAATATACGGGAAGATATGGGAAGGGGGGGGGGAGACGGAAACCCAGAACATATGGGAAAATATGGGGGATATTTTGATTTGTGTGTATTTATTTGTGTGTCCTGGGGCCTCGTCAAATTCCCCCCCCCCCCCATGGAGCAGGTCTTGGGTGCTTTTGGCGCCTGCTCCGAGCAGGCGGAGTCCCTCCCCCCCCTTAGGACGCACTGCTGCAAGCCGTCGCATGGAGCAGCGGTCCGGAGCCAGACCTCCCTTCCCTTCCCCCCCCTTCGGCCCATTGTCGAATCGCCGGTTAAAAAGACGTTCACCTTGGGGGTCATGTAACTGGGAGGTGTTTGGCGTGTCGCGCCACAGCGTGGTGGGCCAGAACGGGCGGCGCGGCGTGCTAAGCAGGAGTTTCCGACCGCGGTGGCCGTGGCAACGCCGCTGCGTCAGACCGCCTTCCCAGACATCCAGCTGCTCCAGCTTTTGTTCGACGCGCGGTCCACAGAGGTCTGGGCCACTTCCCTGGGGCCCGTTTTCCGTCCCGCGCCGTTTTTTGGCGGTCCCGGGGCCCAGCGAGGGCCCACGGAGGCCGAGAACTGCCCAAAGCCGCCCGCCACGGTTTTCGTTGGAGCGTCGGATCTCTGGGTCAAGCCGCCCTCCCTCCCCTGACCTTCCAGCTCCAGGGTGCCAAAAGTAGCCCGTCAGACCCACAGACCGATCTGGACCGCCTAAAACCCCGACAGGAATCTAGATGTCGAGGTCCTGGTGCTATTCTTGAGCGTTCCTGGAGGGTCAGGGCAGCTCGGGCTAGACCCCGGGGCGGCGTCCTCCCGGCCCACTCCTGGAGCTGCGGGCACACTGCGGGCCCGGGCCAGTCCTGGCCGAGCGCCTGCAGCTCCGACGCGCCGCCAGGGACCGCTCGCGCCAAGTCGTGCACGTCCCCCCACAGGAGGAATGATCAGACGTAGTTTCTGACTGTCTTTGATCTGTGCTGACGAAACTCCTTTGAGCTCGTCTTCCTAACTCCGCCTGTAGGAGGCCTGCCGCTCGTGCCCTGCGGCCACTCCCCGGGACGCCGCCGCCCTGAGCACCACGCGCCCCCGCCAGTCGCACAGGCCACGGGATCGGCCGATCGGTCCCAGAGAGCCGACGCGCCAACAAAAATTGTGGCGGGCGGCGTTGGGCCGTTCTCGGCCTCCGGGGGCCCACGTTGATCCCCAGGACCGTAAAAAGACGATGGTCTTCAAACGGATTGATCAGGAGGAGGAGGACCAGTGCAAACCCAAGACTCATCAACGATACTGCAATGAACCCTCCCTCCAAGCTCCCTCTTCATGAGCCCCTACACCGGCTCATACTTCGCGGAGGGAAGTGCCTCGTTTGCAGACAACCTTCGAAAATCTTGAACTGTGCCAGCATACATTCCTGGGGCTTCAACGCCGCGAATCTGAATCGCGCTAGAATTCGGTTTCTTGGATTTCAACACAATCAGCGTAACTCTTGCGACCTCACAGTCGTGCCATATTCGTTTTGAGTATGTTAACCATGAGAATACTCGAAACTGTTGTAAGACTCTAAAAAAGAATGCGCGCGGCGCTGAGGCGAGAGTTACCGTTTGAAAAGACACCGCCTTCCATCCATGAAACAGTTGCCCACATGTTAAAAGAAAAGACGAATGCTCGCGGCGCTAATGCGAGAGCCACACTTTGAAAACGACCCGCCCTCGATCCGCGACGTTACTGTAAATTGTTATGACGGATGCGCGCGGCGCTGAGGCGAGAGCCACATGTTGAAAACAACCCGTCTCCCACTCGTGACGCCGTTGCAAGTTTCAAGCTTCAGAATTTCTGAGGGTCTCAGGCGACACGCCCGGCCCACCCTTTCGACACGTCTCGGGGTGCGATAGAGGGAGTGATATGTTATGGAGCACCCCGCAGATGCTGATAAGAGTGAGGGGGCGGTGGGGACGTCGGCGGTTTGCGAAAGTGGAGAAGCCCGCCGCAGGCGCCAATTTTGCACAAATTATACAGCGAGCCCGCCGCAAGCGCCGATTCCCTCGTTAAACCATTGTGGGTAGGTCGCGGGTGGGTCGCGGGTGGGTGGCAAATGGGTCGCAGGTGTGTCGCGGGTGGGTCGCGGGTGGGTCGTTGTTGGGTCGCGGGGTGGGTCGCGGGTGGGTCGCGGGTGTAGAGGGCAGAAAGTCCACCCCATAATAATCACCCCGACCAGCGAAGCCGTTTAGTAAACGCACACAAGGAATGAATCGAACAGGGCAGGGCGGTTTAGTAAACGCCCAGGGCTGTTTAGTAAACGTCAATTGTCGGGTCCAGGTGTTTTTTCCTCTCTTGAGGGTGGATCGCGGGGTGGATCGCGGGTGGGTCGCGGGCGGGTCGCGGAGGTGGGCCGCGGGTCGAGGAGGTGGGCCGCGGGTGGGTCGCGGCTTGGGTCGCAGGTGGGTCGCGGGGTGGGTCGCGGGGTTGGTCGCGGGGTGGGTCGCGGATGGGTCACGGGTGGGACGACGACAACAAACAACAATGACAACAACAACAATACCAGCAACAACAACAGCACCAGCAACAACAACAACGCAACAAGCAGAAGTGTCATCACGAGTTCCTTTGTCAGCCACGCACCCAGGGACAGTGAATGACCGTTCGGCACCCTCACCCTGATAAGCTACAACGAATGGATGAGGATCGGCGACCGGGAGTCGAGGTCTCTGGGCATCCTTGGCCCTCCTTTTGGCGGCGGCCTGCGAAGACCCTCTGGGGTGGGCCGACGGAGAGGAGGCCCAGCCTGCCGCAGGCACGAGCTCCGCGCGGGGCAGGCCGCTCCGGCAGGGACGGCTCATCCGTGCCTCGGGGAGGTGCCCACCCGACCTCGATCGATTCCGGTGCCGATTCGGTTCGACTGCGGACTCCGACCTGGGCGTCGGTTCCTCCATGGGGCCTCACGGGCCGGCAGAGTTCCCACGATCCGGCCTTTCCGGGCTCGGCGGCCGAGGTCCGCCGATCCGATGCCGTTCGATCGCCGAGCCGACGTGCCGATTCGGTGCTGGGCCCGCCTCTACGAAACTCCCGAAAAGTTTTCTGCGACACCTGGGCCGGCACGGGAACGGAAAGAGCGCTTCAGGCATTTGCCCGAGATGGCTCATGGCGCCATTCGCTCTTGGGAGCCTTGGTGTTCAGAGCTCGTTACGTCACCGCTCTCTGTGGGGAGCCCTGGTTTTCACAGAAGTGTGCCCCCCCCCCCGCCGCAGGGACGCCTCTGCCGCGCGGCGGCGCGCGCCCTTGCTGGCCTTCGTCTCGGCTCCCGGCCGGGGCGGCCTCGGCGTCACGGGTCGGCGGAGGGGCGACCGCCTGCGCTGCAGCCCCGAGAAGGGGCGTTTCCCGGGCAGCCCTGCCCTGCTCGATCCCCTTGGCTGGGGCTTCGCCTGCCTGGGCTCTTTCCACGCGGTCGATATCCTCGGCCCCCCCCCCCCACGAGTTGTGCCCCGAAATCCATCCTGGCCTCCTCCTGTTTCCCCCCCCTTTCGGGCGTCGCGGCGGGCAGCACCGTCCAAGCCACGCCACCGACGGAGACGGGCGTGCCCGCACGAGCGGTGGCCCGACACCGCCGCCGCGGCCCTCATCTGAGACGCTCCCCGTGCGCCCGCGCGACGTCCCGCGGGCCGGAGTGTGCCCGGATGTCTTGTAGCCCCCGCGCGCTGGCACTTCCCTGGTCCTGGAAGGGATGGGGGCGAGGAGCGGTCTCGTGATGGGCAGGGAGGAGGCGGAGAAAGTTGTCGGCGCGCCCGATGGGGATTGGCGCAAGGGGTGCGGCCTTCCTGAGAGGCGTGGGGCTGCTGAGACGGCATGGGGTGGCCTCCTGGAAGCCCTCCCGGCTCCTGAGCAGCCTTCTTAAAATTAAGTCGGGCCTGTCCCCCTACAGGGGGATTGTCGACGAACAAAAAAGTACCCCATTATGCTAACGGAGTTCCCCACAGAAAGATATTAACGGTTTCGTGGGGCCCATGGGGTACGACAACACCAACACGACGGAGAAGCTCATCGAAGGAGTAAGTGCGCACGAAAGGGCAGACGACAGAAAGGAGGAGGGAGGGCAGGTGCTCAGGAAACGAAGCCTTGTAAATAGTACGGTTTCTTGATACCCTCCTCGCTCAGGCGGGGCCTCCCTGGAGAGGTGGGAAGGGCACGAAACCATGTAAATAGTATGGGTTTCCCATACACTCCTCGCTCAGGCGGGGCCTCCCTGGAGAGGTGGGAAGGGCACGAAACCATGTAAATAGTATGGGTTTCCGATACCCCCCTCGCTCAGGCGGGGCCTCCCTGGAGGGATGGGAGGGGCACGAAACCATGTAAATAATATGGGTTTCCGATACCCTCCTCGCTCAGGCGGGGCCTCCTTGGAGGGGTGGGGAGGGCACGAAACCATGTACATGGTATGGGTTTCCGATACACTCCTCGCTCAGGCGGGGCCTCCCTGGAGAGGTGGGAAGGGCACGAAACCATGTAAATAGTATGGGTTTCCGAGACCCCCTTTGTTCTTTTTTTTTTTGTTCGCTTTTTTTTTTTTTTTTTTTTTTTTTTCTTTTCATTTTCTTCTTCTTTTTTTTTATTTTTTTTTTTTTCTTGTTTTCTCTTCTTTTTTTTTTGTTTTTATTCGCTCAGGCGGGGCCTCCCTGGAGGGATGAGAGGGGCACGAAACCATGTACATAGTGTGGCTTTCCGAAACCCTCCTCGCTCAGGCGGGGCCTCCCTGGAGGGGTGGGAGGAGCACGAAACCATGTAAATAGTATGGGTTTCCGATACCCCCCTCGCTCAGGCATGGCCTCCCTGGAGGGGTGGAAGGGGCACGAAACCATGTAACTAGTATGGGTTTCCGATACCCTCCTCGCTCAGGCGGGGCTTCCCTGGAGGGGAGGGAGGGGCACGAAACTATGTAGATAGTATGGGTTTCCGAAACCCTCCTCGCTCAGGCGGGGCCTGCCTCCCTGGAGAGGTGGGAGGGGCACGAAACTATGTTAATAGTATGGGTTTCAAATACCCTCGTCGCTCAGGCGGAGCCTCCCTGGAGGGGTGGGAGGGGCACGAAACCATGTAACTAGTATGGGTTTCCGATACCCTCCTCGTTCAGGCGGGGCCTCCCTGGAGGGGTGGGAAGGGCACGAAACCATGTAAATAGTATGGGTTTCCGATACCCTCCTCGCTCAGGCGGGGCCTCTTTGGAGGGGTGGGAGGGGCACGAAACCATGTAAATAATATAGGTTTCCGATACACTCCTCGCTCAGGCGGGGCCTCCCTGGAGGGGGGGGCAGGGGCACGAAACTATGTAAATAATCCGGGTTTCCGAGACCCTCCTCGCTCAGGCGGGGCCTCCCTGGAGGGGTGGAAGGGGCACGACGCCATGTAAATTGTACGGGTTTCCGATACCACCCTCGCTCAGGCGGGGCCTCCCTGGAGGGGAGGGAGGGCACGAAACCATGTAAATAGTATGGGTTTCCTATACCCTCCTCGCTCAGACGGGGCCTGTTATGGTATGATATGGAATGGTAGGCCTGGTATGATATGGGAGGCTGGAGTGGTAGGCGTGGTATTGATATGGGAGGCGGGAGGCGGGAGGGAAAAGGAGAGGATGTTCTGGGAACACAAAAACCCCACTCAGAATGTAGGGAAAAAAGTAACCCCAAAATAGTGCAAACATAGTCTGGGGACTATTTGTTGGGTATGTTGTTGACCTTTTTGGTGTATTTTGGGGTATTGCTTTTATTGTTCATCGAAAATCCCCCTGTAGGGGAACAAGCCCGACCTACTGGAAGCCCTTCCGGCTCCCGAGCAGCCTTCTTAGAAAGTCGTCATGCCCTTTTGAGGAGGCCCCTGCCTTCCCACAGGCCCCCCAGCTTCTCAACATGCCGCCCGCCTCGCGCAACGCTCCTGTGCGCGTCGCCAGGGTAGGGCACGGTGTCTGGTGTAGTGGGTGTGGTGCGGGGGAAGGCAGGCTCGGCAGGCAAGCGCGGGCTCGGGAAGCCAGTCATAGGAACTGCTCAACCGCGCGTCCCCGAAGAGCCGCAGGGTTCACAGCACAGCCCCCTGTGCGATGGCCCCCCCTACGGCGCAACAGGCCACGCCGCCGACAAGGCCTGGGACCAGGCCATCGGCAAGGCGACGTGGCTGCTCAACCAGCTGCGGCCTGAGGCTTCGTTGTCTGGTGGCAGGGCAGAAAGCGGATGAGGCTGGGAGGCTTCTCCTTCTCCACCCTACACCCTTACGGTCGAGGGAATGTTCAGGTAGCGCCGCGGTGCCGCCTTGCCCTCTGCCCCAAAGATAACGAAATCCGCTGGGGAGGCAGAGACGCACAAGGAGTAAGAAGACGCCTCCCCCTCCTTCACCTCCTCCTCCTCCTCCACGCCAGAGGATGTCGGCATTGACCGAAACGTCGGCCGACCTCAGCCGTCCACGTTGCAGGTGCTGCGGTTAATGAGCCGTTCCAAGGGGACGCGCCGAGGCCAGCCAGGTTTGGGACCCCGGAGGGGCCTCCGAAAGCCCCGCCGTTTCGCTGCTCGCCCGTGCGAGAGCAGCGCCGACGTCGAGGGACGGTGCCTGCGCGCAGGTGTGCGTGTGCAGCTCCGTCTTCAGAGACCAAGCGGCCGTAATTATGGTGCCATCCTCCGCGCCCGCCTTGACTGCGCCGTGTGTGAGGAGCGCTCGTTTGCCTGAAGTAGGCGTGCGAGTGTGCATGATGGAGAGAGAGAGGGAGGTAGGGATAGAGAGCGAGAGATAGAGAGAGAGAGGGATAGGGAGTGTGTGCACGTATGTGTATGCGTGCGCGTGTGTCTGTCTGTGTGTGTGTGTGCATTCTCGGTGCCTCCCTTGTCGAGTGCACCTCCGTGACCATGACATGGTAAACACCGGTCCCATGTCCGCGCTGTGTTGCTGGTGTTTCCCGTTGCCTTCACACGTGGACCCTTGTCCTTGGGTTCGCTATGGGTGGCGGGACGCTTAGGGACGCCCCCCTTGCCAGACAATGTGTCTCTCCCTCTCTCTTCCTCTCTCTATCTCTCTGTATGTGTCCCCCTCTCTATATCCGTTTCTCCCTCTGCCTCGTTGGGGCGTTCGTTTGCTCGGGCGCTTGACTGCTGGTATCGCTCCCTGTCCAGCCGCCGATTTGAAGATGCCGCGTGCGCGCGTGGGCGTGCGGGTGTGGTTGTGGGTGTAGGTGAGGGTGGGTGGGTGAGCACATTGCTCTAACAGGCCACAGGCTTGCCATCCGCGCCGTTTGTCGTTGCTTTCGCTCGTGCTTCTTGCTCTCGAATCGCTGCTGTCCTTGCGCTTCTCTCACTCCCGAGCACTGCTTACAGTCAGCGCTTCGGTTGTCCCGAGCCGGACGAACTTATTTTGCCCGTCCACGCGCTGGACGGCGTATGGCTTGAGTGTGAGCTCACGTCCGCTATGCGCGCGTGGATAAACACATGAAACAAAAACCAAACAAATACGTCCCCCCCGGGGTGCCACACCTCTCCGTGACATTTGCGGAACGCCTCCGGTACCGTGCCGCCCGCCCTCCCAGGCACCCCCAAAACGCCCAAGGACAGCCCAAGACGATCCCAAGAAGCCCCCAGAACGTAAAAGAACAGCCCAAGACGCTCCCGAGCAACCCATGATAGCCTTCGGACGGCTCTCCAGGCTCCCAGAAAGCCTCCAAGAGACCTCAAGAGAGCTCCGAGAGACTTCCCGAGAGCGTCCGGAGAACCCAAAATCGTTATTTTTCACATGTTGTTTCGAGGTTTTTGGCCTGCTCGCCATTTCATGCTTCCAGCGCTCCAAGACGGCCGAAGAGGCCCTCAAGACCGCCACAAGACCGCCCAAGAGGCCCCCAAGACGGCCCCAAGCCGGCCCAAGAAGGCCCCAAGACTGCTGAAGAGGCGCTCAGGACAGCCCCAGACCGTCCCAGAACAGGCCCAAGATGGGCCCAAGAGCGGGAGCAGGAGGCCAAATAGCGGCCCAATAAGGTCCAAGGAGGGCCACGGCAATTATGTACCACAGGGCTCTCGGTTGGTACATAATCTTCGGGGCCATTTTGGGGACATCTTAGGCCTCTCTTGGAGACTCCATGGGAGAATTCTCGAGGCCCCCCTGCCCCCCCGGGGAACCAACCCTCCCCGTAACATTGGCGATACGCTCCCGGTGCCGCGCCTCCCGGCCTCCCAGGAAGCCCCCCAAACGCCCAAGAACAGCCCAAGACGACCCCAGGAAGCCCCCAGAACGTAAAAAAAACAGCCCAAGACACTCCCAAGCAACCAAGCTAGCCTTCGGACGGCTCTACAGGCTCCAGAAAGCCTCCAAGAGACCTCAAGAGAGCTCCGAGAAGCCTCCCGAGAGCGCCCGGAGAACCTAACATGTTTAATTTTCAGATGGTTTTGTTTGAAGTTTTTGGTCTTCTCACCATTTCATGCTTCCAACGCTCCAAGACGGCCGAAGAGGCCCCCAAGACCGCCCCAAGACCGCCCAAAAGGTCCCCAAGACGGCCCACGGGCCAAGAAGGCCCCAAGATTGTTGAAGAGGCGCCCAGGACAGCCCCAGACCACCCCAGAACAGGGTCAAGATTGGCCCAAGAGCGGGAGCACGAGGCCTCCAGAGACCTCCGAGAGGCCTCCAGGACCCCCCAGAGGCCCCCAACACACCCGAGACCCCTGAGAGGCCCCAGAGAAGCCCCGACGAGGCCCCAAACACAGCCCAATCCGACCTTCGAGCCATCTTCATTCATTCGAAGTCGGGGGAAGGCTGCCGCCCCGAAGACACCCAAATCGTTGGTTTTCATTGTTTGTTCGAGATTTTTGGTTTTCTCGCGTGTTCGAGCGAGCTTCCAACGCTGGAGGCCCAAAAGTGGCCCCAAGAGGCGCCCAAGCAGCCCCCCAATAGGCCTCCGAACTGCCTCCCAAGAGCTCCCTGCACGCCTCTTAGGCCTCCCCCGATTCCTGCGTACTACCTGTGAGGACCCACTCGAAACATGGAGTTCCAGTCATTCTCTTTTTGCTCAAGCTCATCCCGAGCCCCATCAAGACTTCGGAGTCATTTGCAAACATGTCTCGGCAATGCTGCTGAACTCTCCATGACGCTGTCGTGGAACTCTCTTGGATCGTTTTTTTGTCCTCCTTGGCTGCCCCTGAAACCACCGTAGAATCGAGATCCCATGATCCCATGAGGTGAAACATGAACTTTGGATTTTTTTCAAACTATGAGTGGAAAGCCCCGAGAGGCATCCCAGCAGACCGTGGTCTGCATCCAGAAAACCTCTAACCCACAGCCCATGCACGACAACTTGAAAAAAAGGGAATCGCACAATTCATTTTTTTCAAGTTCGCCCCCCTTTCTGTTCTTGCACAACAGAGCACAATTAAGGCCCCCCTCACCTCCCGGAAAAAAAAATCCAGGAAGCCTTTGAGGGCCCCAAATCGTTGAATACCCAGAGGGAATGAATGATTTCTGCGTTTCCAAATTTCCCCTTCTACTCCTCTATACGATTCCGACGTTTGCGCAGGGCCTCCAAGAGAGTCCTTTGATGCAAGAAACGACAAACATGATATTCCATGAATTCGCCCATCAATCCTAGCTAGATCTTGATCGCGCGCGAAAAGCGCGCGATGGTCCTATTATCTGTACATATATAATATGTGTGTATGTATGCATACATGCATGCATGCATGTATGTATGTACGTATATATATATATATATAGATATAGATCGGGCGAGGGCGTGATGTCTTGCTTTCGTTGTCGGTTGCCTTCGGTAGCGAATCATGGGAACCTTGTATACCCTCGTAATCCCGTCTTCAGCGTCGACTGGCTAGCGTTTTGGAGTCGATGAGATAGCGCCGAATTAGCATCGGCTTGAGTCGAGTAGCGTCGATTGAGCGTCGATTAGAGTCGACTAGCGTCGACTATCGCCGATTCGCAAAACCCGACATGATGGTACGAGAGGCTCCCGAGAGTTGCCACCGAACTGTTCTTGGCCGCACGTCTCTGGAGGAGCTCCCTGGCGCGTCCTGGGCGCTCCTCCCGCCCATCTTGCCCGCCCCCCTCTCGCCCTGACAGCCTCTCGGGGGCAATCCTGGAGGACCGCCTGGGACTTCTCTGAGGCCGCCCGGAATCCTTGGGGCCCTGGTCGATGCCGTCTGCCACCGTCTCGGGACCCTCCTGGGTCCACGCATCCAGGCCTCCCAGATGGGGCCGGAGTAGATGAGGTCGGAGGACCTCGCCAGATCGCCGATGCATCGGCGATGCAGCTGCTCGATGTGGAGCCCAGTTTGCTTCACGTCGGCGTCGCCTACGCACTGCACACGTCGAGGATGCATCACCAGTGCATCGCCGACGCATCGCCGATGCATCGGCGATCTGGCACGATCCTCCGACCCCATCTATTCGGACCCCATCTAGGAAACCTCTATTGGGACCCTCCAGGGACCACCCAGGCGGCGCGACGGCGGCCGAGGCAGGCCGCGTTCGCAGGGGTGGCCCTGCCAGGCGGTGGCGGTGCTGACCTTGCAGCGGCGCGCTGGCTGCACCCCGGTTGCACGAGAGAGTGACTTTGCGCCGGAGTGACACTCGGGGCGGGACCAATGGGGCCTTTCGATCGCTCAATGCGATGTGGTAGCAGCGGCTTGCGCGTCTGGTAGTGCTCCCCCAAGGGCCCGTCCTTCGTTCCGCGCGCCCCAGGTTGCTCTTGCCTGGGGTCACTCTCTGCGTGTAGCCGAGCACTGCCGCTCGAACCACGCAGAGGGCCAGTGTTTTCTGCGGTCACGGTCTTGCGCGGACGGCTGTGAATGATTATGAGCCCTGATTGTGGGCGCGGCACGGCTTGGCAGATCAAGAGGCAGGGGACATTGAACTACGACATGTTGGGTGCATTATTTGGATTCGCTGCACGTGTTGGCCATCTTACCCCCGCGCGTGCCATTCACGTTTGCCGATAGTGGACGGCACGCCTGGGTGCTGATAATCTGTCGGCCCACATGCTAGGCGTGATGTGCGCGCATAAGGCACACACAGGAGGATGGAAAGGAAGACGGGGAGGAGTAGGCATGAGGCACGAGGTGAAGGAAGAACGAAGAAGGAGTGCGAGGGGGGGTGAGGGAGGGAAGGGACGGACTAGGGGTGAGGAGGGGAGCGAGGACGCAGTGTCCAGGGCCACTCCGCGCCCCGGCGAGGCCAAGACCGCGCTGCTCCACGGCCAGAACGGCGACGACATGGCCGACCGGTGGGGCTACCTGGGCCTGGTGAACCCTCAGGCGGCGCACCCTGCCCAGCCTGGTTTTGGCATCGCTCGGACGTGTGCATTTTTTCTCGGCGAGGACCATCGAAGACCATCCTGGACTACGAGCAAAAAAAAACACGCACGAGACCGAACAATGTACGGGAAATGGACGTCCGAGCGACGGCCAGTGGTAAGGCCTTGAGATCGGGGAAACAACCGGCCGAAGACACCCTGCACGCTGGAGTCGATCAGAGTGTCCCGGTTTTACCCAGAAGAGCACGACCCGTAGATCCCGACGAAAAAAGCTGCGCAACCATGCACGTCCGGAGTTCCGCACGGATTTCTCGGTTCGGCGCTGGGCTCCCCTGGTGGCGCCTCCAGCGCCGCCCGCGCGCTCCGCGCGCCAGGGAGGGGGGCCCCTTGCCGATCGAAGAGATCCACGCGGACCTCTGAGAAAGCATGTTTGTGCAGGTGTTTGTTGCTCTGGTGCCGGCTTGCGAGGGGAGCACGACGAGTAGATCCTGGTGCGGCCCGCGTGCCGAAGACCCCGCGGCCAACGACTCCGACCAGTTAGCCGTGTCGTCGCCGAGCGCATGTCGTGCAATGAAGGGCGTGAGCAAGGATCAGAAGGGGAAAAGCACTCACAGACACAATGATTCGTCGATTCCCAGACGATATGCGAAAATATGGGAAGTGGGGGGGAAGACAGAAACCCAGGAAGTATCGGAAAAAAGTGGGAATCATTTTATTTATGTGTATTTATTTGTGTGTCCTAGGGCCCATTCAAACAACTTCGACCAGTTGGCCGTGTCGTCGCCAAGCGCATGCTGTGCGGAGAAGGGCGTGAGCAAGGAGCGATCCCACACGGCTTCCGGCTGCAAATCCCCCGCTCACGGGGTCAGGGAGAAGGTTCGTTGCACGATTTTGTCCTCCCAGACCTTCATTATCTGTATTATCATAATCAAAACTTCCCCCTTACCCCCCCTCTGTTCCTCCTCCTCCAGCCGGGCCTTTGCGGCTAATGCATTTGCGTCGCATCCTGCGGGGAGCACCGCATCGTCTCCAGAGCAGCTCTCGACCCCACCCCCTGAGCGCGTTTTCGTGCGCCCAGTCGACGTGCGGCCCAGGGAGCCCCGAGGCGAAGCCCTGCACGGCGTTTGCAGCTCCGAACTTGTGGGCAGCCGTTCTGCAGTGCTGCCCGAGGCCCTTGCTTCACACGCTGACTTCCGGGCGGTCGTCTTCATCATTGTGGCGTCTATCAGTGGCTCTGATTTCCCCCTTACAGCATCATCATGACCATCATCAACAACAACAACAACGGCATCAACATCAACATCGACATCAGCAATATCATCATCAGCATCATCACCATCATCAGCATCAGCATCAGCATCACCATCATCAGCATCACCATCATCAACAACAACAATATCAACATCATCCTCTCCCTCGCTCTTCCCCTGCCTGCTTCTAGAGGCCTCCCCCGCTTGTTCGGAGCAGGGTCGGGAGAGCTCGGGAGCCATTCCTGGGCGGGTCAATTCAGCATCGACGCTGGTAGATCGGCGACCAGAGACCATCCTACCGCGGCCTAATCCGAAGTTTGCTGGGCCTTTCTGGTTCAGTCTGGCTTCATGGCCCCGGAGTAGGGATACATAGTTCTTTGCAGGGGGGGGGGGGGGGGCGCGGTCAGATTTGGGTGGACCCCCTGAGGTTGGGGCTCTCGGAAGCTAAGGGTCCCCCCATGGGGGTGGATGCACGAGCCCTCGAAATCCAGACCCCACCCCCGCGGGCCCTCCCATTCCCCTGGAATGAGGAACAGGTTTGGGATGACGGTAGTAGTGATGATAGTGGTGATGATGATATGGTGGTCATGACCATGGCAATGAGGGGGGGTTGAGGATGTTGATGGTGATGGTGATGATGATGCGTAGCACGGGGTTGCTGATGATTGAGAGCACGATGGTGACGTCGATGACGAACATGACCAATATTAACTACAATGATGGTGATGACGATGGTAACGTCGACGATTATGATATTGATGGCGATTTTCAGCATGATCGTAATCATAGAAACTAAGATGGCGATGCTGTTGTCATGTTCACGCTCAGCCAGCTCGCCCGCTGATCTGTCAGCCGCTCGTCCCAACAGTTAAATTAGATTATCCTGCAGCCCGATTGCTCGAAAGCCCGCACACCTGAAATGACCCGGCCGACCCTCCCGCTACAGGACCTCCGTCGTCATCGTCGTCTTCGTCGTCGTCTTTGTCGTCGACGTCGTCGTCAACGTCCGTCCTCCTCGTCGAAATGGGCGTCGACGTCAAAATCGTCGTTGTCGCCAGTCGTCGTCAACGTGCGTTCTCGTCGTCGTCGTCGTCGTCGTTGTCGGCCATCTTCAGTCGAGGTCATCGTCAATTCTAGACGCTTCGCGTATCCCCACCAGCCCGTCCAGAAATGAGTCCCAGGGGAGTGGAGGTTATGAGGGAAGCGGGGGAGCATGCAGAAGAACAAATGGCGGGGTGAGCCGCCATATACCCCAAGAGGGGGAGGATGTAGGAGGAGCCGTCGTCGTCGGAGTAGGAGGAGGAAGAGGAGGAGCAGGAGGAGGAGCAGGAGGAGGAGGAGGAGGAATAGAAGGAGGAGGAGATGGAGGACTGCGAGGACGAGGAGGACGAGAAGGAGGAAAAGGAGAAGGAGGAGGAGGAGGAGGAGGAGGAGGAGGAGGAGGAGGGGGAGGGGGAGGAGGGAGGAGGAAGAAAAAGAGGAGGAGGAGGAGGAGGACAATTGCGAGCTTGGGGGCCTCTTGGGCCGTCCTTGGGGCCTCTTGGCGGTCCCGGGGGCCTCTTGCGTATCTCGGGGAGCCTCTTGTGGCCTCTTGGGGGTCTCTTGGGGGCCTCTTGGAGGCCTCTTGGGGGCCTCTTGGGGCCTCTTGGGGCCCTCTTGGGGCGCTCTTGGGGCGCTCTTGGGAGCCTTCGAGGCGCTCTTGGGGCCATCTTGGAGGAGATCTATCAAAGAAGGGGGGGTCCCCAATTAGCGCTGCCCCTCTAGAGTGCCTCGAGTCGCCTCTTGGGCCCCCCCAAGAGGCCAAAATCCTTCCAAAACCTAGTAAAATCAATGTTTTTTGTTTTCTCGCCTTTTCGCTCTTGGACCCGTCTTGGGAGCCTCTTGGGCCTCTTGGGGGTCTCTTGGGAGCCTTTTGGAGGCCTCTTGGGGCCTCTTGCTCTCGGGGCGCTCTCGGGGCGCTCTTGGGGCGCTCTTGGGAGCCTTCGGGGCGCTCTTGGGGCCATCTTGGAGGAGATCTATCAAAGAAGGGGGGTTCCCCAATTAGCGCTGCCCCTCTAGAGTGCCTCGAGTCGCCTCTTGGGCGCCCCAAGAGGCCAAAATCCTTCCAAAACCTAGGTAAAATCAATGTTTGTTGCTTTCTCGCCTTTTCGCTCTTGGAGCCGTCTTGGGTCATCTTGGACTCTCTTGGGGCCTCGTGGGGGTCTCTTGGCAGCCTCTTGGAGGCTTCTTGGGGGCCTCTTGGGGTCTCTTGGGGCCCTCTTGGGGCGCTCTTGGGGCGCTCTTTGGGTCATCTTGGAGGAGATCTATCAAAGAAGGGGGGGTTGCTTATTAGCCCCGCCCCTCCAGAGTGCCTCGAGTCGCCTCTTGGGCCCCCCCAAGATGCCAAAATCCTTCCAAAACCTAGGTAAAATCAATGTTTTGTGTTTTCTCGCCTGTTCGCTCTTGGAGCTGTCTTGGGCCATCTTGGACGCTCTGACACCTCGCGACCGGCCCCGTCCAGGTCAGTGGGGAGGGGTAAGGGGAGGGGTAAACCCCTCCCCGAAGGGGAAGAAGGGGGTTGGCAGAGGAAACTCCCTAGACCACCTACGCCCTAAAGGGCTGGTGGGATTTCTTCATTCTGTTTGTCTTTCGTCGTCCCTGTCCGTTGTTGCCATCCTCTTCTTCGTTGTTGTCGTTCTGGCCGTAGTTGGCGGAGGTTGTCTACGTCGTCGCCGTATGCATCGTCGGCTCCGTCCCCTAGTCGTTGTCTCCGTCGTGTGCCCGGACACCAGAGGCGTTAACAAGATGGGGCCCCCTCCCCCGCTTCCCAGGGGTTCCCCCCTCGGTTATGGAGGGGGGGGCGCTGAGGACGGGGGCGCGATTCCTGAAGGGCGGAGTGGGTACTGTTTGGGGCGGGGGCGGTTCCGGGCAGGGGGGGGGGGGCTCCGCTTTGAGCAAGCCAAGCGAACTTGAAAGCACTCCCTCGCGCCTTAGTTGCCTCGATACGCCCGTTTTGAGACGCAACACGTCCCGTGTTCAAGACCTCCGTGTCAATACGTTGCGTGTTGGCTCCACGTACCGGACCACGTTTTGGCGAATGTGTCGCGTCGGACCCGCGTTTTCAGCCTACGTGTTGAGCTCCGTATCAATACGATACGTATTGCGTGTTGCGTATCGGGGCAGCTAAGCCTCGCGCACTTCTCCATCGTTCCTACTGAGACGTCGTCGTCGTCGTCGTCGTCTCGTCGTCTCCCAGGGGCTTGCTTCCCGCAGCGGGGAAGCGGAGCCCTGGGGCGGGGCGCTCCCCTCCCCGAAGGGTCCCTCCGCAGCTCCAGCCGGCCTCTGTGGGCGATGCCCCTTCCTCCCCTCCTCCTCCATTCCTCCTCCTCCTCTGGCCCCTCCTCCTCCTCCTCCTGCTCCTCCTCCTCATCATCATCATCCTCGACCTTGCTTGAATGAACCGTCGGGGCTGCCCCCGAAGGAGAAAACAAATTCACTAATTCTTCTCCTCTTCCTCCTCCTCCTCCTCCTCCTCCTCCTCCTCCCTCCTCCTCCTTCTCCTCCTCCTCCTCCTCCTCCTCCTCCTCCTCCTCCTCCTCCTCCTCCTCCTCCTCCTCCTCCAGTCCCTGTCGCACCCCGAAGCCAGTTTTTCACTTGAGACTGCCCCACCATGTATAATTCTGAAGAAGTGACAACAGCTTCACAGATGGAGGGCGGATTGTTTTCAAAATGTGGGTGTCGCCTTGGCGCTGCGCACATTCTTTTTGAACATGTCCAAGAGATTCACGGATTGAGGGCGGGTGGTTTTCAACGTGTGGCTCTCGCCTCAGCGCCGCGCACATTCGTTTTCAAAAGTTGCAAGAGTTTCACGGATTGAGGGCGGGTCGTTTTCAACATGTGGCCTTCTCTTTGGCGCCGCGCGCATTAAAAACGAAAGAACAAATATGCACCTGATACATCCCAACCAGTGGATGATTAGAAAATGGATATTCTGAATATTGAGATTGCTCGTCAGATCGATAATGAGATCGATAGTGGAATCGATGGTGAGGACGATTGTAAGGTCGATCGTGAGAGCGAGAGTGAAATCGATTCAATGAGATCGATAGTGAGATCGATCGCGAGATCGTTCATGCGATCTCTAGTAAGATCGCTTGTGAGATCGATCGTGAGATCGATTGTGAGATCGATGGTGAGATCGGTAGAAAAGTGAGTAATGAGATCAATGGTGAGACCGATCGATACGAAGATCGACCAGGAACCCGGGAACCCGGGAACCCCGCCGCCCTCCGAAATCGGCCCGGAACCTGGAACCAGGAACCCGGGAACCCGGAACCGGCAACGCGGGAACCCAGCGTGCGACCAAAATCGGCGGGACACTTTCGCCAAATCTTTCAACTTCCGCGCTTCCGCGAGGACATCTTCAGTGCAAGCACTGCTTGGGGAATTGCAAGAGTTTCACGGATTGAGGGCGGGTCGTTTTCAAAATGTGGTTCTCGCCTTAGCGCCGCGCACATTCGTTGCAAACAAGTGCAAGGGTTTCACGGATTTAGGGCGGTTCCTCTTCAACATGTGGTTCTCGTCTAGCGCCGCGCACATTCGTTTTCAACATTTGCAACAGTTGCACGGATTCCCATGATCAACGTACCAAGGATTGCGTTTTGGAAGTATTCAGGACTATGCGGGTGCAACAGTTATGTTGATTCGCGGTGTCGAAGTCCCAAAAATGGCGCTCTGGCACGATTCCGGATCGTCAAGACGGAGCAGTCAGGTTGATACGTGGCGTTGAAATCCCGAGACCAATGTTTTGGCATGCTTCAGGATCTTAAAACGGTTGTCTTCCAACGAGGCAGTTCCCTCAATAGAAATGAACCGTTGTGGGGGCCTAGGAGGAGGAAGCTTGGAGGGAGGGTTAATTCCAACATCGTTGATGACTCTTGTTTTTACACTTGTCCTCCTCCTCCTCCTCCTCCTCCTCCTCCTCTTCAGGGCACCTCCTCGGCAGACGAAAACAAGACCGCCCACGAGATGAGGGGCCGGAGCAGGACGACGTCCAGGGAGGGGCCAAAGAACAAAACTGCCGGAAATGAGGGGCCAAAGAGGGTCCCTTCCTGGCCCCTCCTCCTCTTCTGGGCCTTCCGGGCTGGGCCAGAGCAGATGGGCCAGGGGCGTCCTTTCGTCCTCTCGCTTTTTGGCATGCGATTCCGTTACACACACGGCCAGGGCCAATCGCCTGAGCGCCTACAGTGCCGTTTGTCTGGGTCGCTTTGGGCATACATACACCTGTCGATGCTCTGGTGGATCAAGATGGGTTGGGGGCGTCGAAGAGGGGGCCACATGTGAACCCTAGCCCTACCCCCCACGATTTCTGAGGGGGAGGGGTAGGGTTCGCACGTGGCCCCCTATCGAAGAGGGGGGTGAGCAAGGGTGTGTGGATGTCGTGGCCGGGCCACGACATCTCCCAGAGATGTCCTTGCCGGGTCTTCCTCTCTCCCCTGCGCCCCCCTGCGTCCCTCGCTCGTCCACGCGCGCGCCTCGGGCCGTGGTGCGCTGGCCCCCCTTCCTGCTCGCCCCCATTCCTCTGCGGCGACACTGCGCGCGATGCCTCGGCGCTGCGGCGCGATCCGGCGCCCGAGCCTCTCCGTCGCCGACGCCGCCGGGCCGCAGCGCCCCCCCGGCGCCCCGGGCGCGAGGTGGAGACGAGGGTCCCCGAGCAGGGCGAGGACGACGCGGAGACGCTCAGGAGACCGCGGCGCCCGCCGGGGCCCCCGCTGCATGCCCCCTATGGATGGGGTCGGGGTAGGTGCGACTGGATGCGGAGCCCGATCTGCGTCACGTCGACGTCGCCGACGTCGACGATGCATCGCCGGTGCATCGCCGGCGATGCGGCGCGAGCCTCCGACCCCACCTGCTCCGACCCATTTAGGAGGCCTCCATCCGCGCGCACCTGGAGCGATCGCGACGGCCGTTTGGCCAGTTTCTCGGGGGCGCCGAGCTTGGGGCGCTCCATCGAGGGCCTCGCCTTCGGGGCATTTTGTTGTGCAGTCTAGTTACACGAAGCCATACTCGCGGTGCAAATCAGATAATTCAGGCCGACGCCGAGGTTGAACTTCTTCCCGTATCACCGAAGCCCTAAGCGAAGGCCGCCTCAAGCGAGACTACCATTCTGAAAGAGAAACGCCCCTCCACCTGGTGAGAATGGGAATGCGAGGTTCGGAATATGGGTGCTATGTAACGCTGTCGGTGCAATGGAGGCGACATGCCTGGGGGTGGGGAGCCCGTCAGGATATCCGAGGAACAAAGGGGGCGTAGGAGAATTATGTGTCAGGGGGGGGCGGCCTTCCCCTTCCTCTCATCCACGTCTGCCTTATGTTTCCTCTTCTCCTCCTTGTCCTGTCATCCTCGTCTGCCGTCCTCGAAATTCCTGCCCTTCCCTTGTCCGTTCCGTCCTCTGTTTCTCGTCTGCCTTTCTCCTCCGCCCCCCCCCTTTCTCACCCAAGTCCTGAGCAATGGACGCCTCAAGCGACATTGCCATTCTAAAGAGAAACGCGCCCCCGCCCTGGTGAGGAGAGACTGGAAATTTGCGAATACAGGTGCTAACTAATGCTGTCGGTCCAGTAGGGGTGATAGTTTTGGTGGTGAGGAGCCCGTCACGACAGCCGAAACAGATGCAAGAACAAAGGGCGGGATAATGATAATTCAGCGTTGTAAAGGGGAGAAATGGGAGGATGAGGAGTCATGTCTCCGCCACTCAGGCGCCCTAACTCGTCAGCCTTCCTCTTCCTCCTCCTCTGCCGTCCTCCTCTACGCCCAGCTGAAGGCGGTGCTGAACCGCTACAGTCTGCCCGAGTTTGACTGACCATGTAAAGGCGGGCCTGATAGCCCCCCCACTGAGAGGTCGCGAGGCCATGGATGTGCGTCTCGGTCCAAAGGGTGTTCTTGGGGGTTCCTAGACATTCATAGTAGGTTCATGAGGGGGGTCATGCGGGCAAGGTGGTTTTAAAGGGCCCATCAAGGGTCCCTGAGGGTTCCTACTGAGAGGGGGCGGGAGGGTCCTTGGAGGTTCATGAAAGGGGTTCCTGCGGACTCCTTCTGCCGGTCCTTGGAGGATCCGTGAGGGTTCCTGGCGAGATTCCAGAAGGAATATTGCGGACCCCGACCATCCCTGGGGAGTCCTGAAGATGGCTCAGGGTTCTAGACTGTTTCTTGAAGGATGGTCCGGATTCCTGCGGGTTCCTGAGGATCCTGAAGATGCCTTAGGATTCCAAAAAGGATCCCTGGTGGATCCAGGAAGGATGCATGCAGGATTCATGGTGGCCCCTGGGGATTCATGAAAATTCCAGAAGATCCCCGAAGGATTCCTGCAGGGTTCCCTGGAGGATTTCTGAAGAATTCTGGAAGGAGTTCTAAGATTTCTGAATAATCGTTCGGCTTCCTGAGGAGCCCGGAGTATTCCTGAACATCCCAAAAGATCCCTGAATATTCCAGAGGATTCCTGGAGAATCCCCGCCAGTTCTTCGAAGATTCGTGAGGATTCATCAAGATTGCTGTCGGTAAGGCCAAATCAGCAACAGGCAGTTGACTGAATTAGCAGCTTGCTGAACTTGGCGGACTGTCTGAGATCGCTGAGACCCCCCCCACACCGAGAATTTTCCAGTGAACCTGAGCCAGGAGTTCAGCGAGGGGCATTCGCTCAGGATTGGTACCTGCGTGAGTCCGAATGATACAATGAGTGCAGTCTCCCAGCCACCCCCCCGCGCTGCACGTGGAGACGTTGAGGGGGTGTCTCTCAGAGTGAAACGAGTCTGCAGCAGTCTCAGGATCGAGGATGGAGATTCGAGCAAGGATGGAGGTATGACGCGATTAGACTGTCCCAGGCCAGTGGGGTCTCGTGCGGATTCCTGACGAGTCATTGCGGATTTTCGAAGATTCAGGCGGGTTCTGCTGGTTGCTGAAGCGCTCCTGAAGACTCGTGATGGTTTGCTGGGATTCCTGCGAGATCCGTCCGTTTTCTTGGGGTTCTAATGTTTCTTGAAGATCCCTGAACATTCTGGAGGATCCCTGTCGGATTTCCGAAGGGCTCTTGGGGATTCCTGCAGGTTCGCTGCCGACTCTTGAAGGGTCCGTGAGGATCCTTAATGGTTGTTCAAGGTGTCTCAGAGATTTCTGAAGGATTCGCCTGCTTTCCTCAGGAGTCCGGAGGGTTTCTCCCGAGGTCCAAGTCCCACCCCCCCTGGGCCCCCTTGTACCACCCCTGGTCGTTCGGTCAACTAGCGTGGCGCCTGAAGGCCAGAGGCCCCTGCGAACACCGCCAGGGTGTGGAGATGCGGTGGGAGGGAGGAGGGGGGGGAGGGAGGGGTGAGAGGGTAGAACGAGGTGCTGGGGATCGGCTGTCAGAAGAGTGGCAGCCAGAAGCTCCGGTATGCTTGGCCACCTCGGCGTTCTGAGGATGCGCACGCACACACGCAAACACATTGCCGACTATCCGGAGCCACGCTTCGTGCTGTTTCGAAGTAGCTTGGCTGCTATACAGTGCGTGCGGTCGCTTGGTTTGCCAATGATGGCAAGTGCAAGCTCTTTGGCCCTATTGGTGTCAGGTTGGGGACCTGGGGTGCCCAGCAGTGTGAAAGACAAGTCCGTCCGACGCCAGACGGACGGCAAAGAGGCTCATGTGACGTCTCTCAGTTCTGTGTTCTCTTGCCCGCCGTGCCACTTCTAGCATTGCCTTGGACGCCCAGCGCGTCTGAGACGACGTCGATCCCCCTGCGAGCCGTCGCCGTCGACGCCGAGGGGTCCACCGGGTGGCCCGGGGACGGCAGCCCCAGAGGTCCCCCTGCAGTCGATCGACTGGACGTAAGAGTGACCCTTCGCCGGAGGGACCTTTGGTGCGGGCACATTGGGGTTCCCCGATCGCCGAACGCGATACGCTGGTGGCGTCTTGCTCGCCTGTGTTTGGCGACCCCGCGGCCCCCGAAAGGCCGCGCACCAAAGGTCACTCTTACCTAGGGTCACTCCTGCGTGCAGCCGAGTCGATCGCCCCCCTCGGCACGCGGCCGGAGCCGCGCCCAGGAGTGCGCTGTCGGCCCCCCTGCGCATCGCCGGCGCGACCCAGGGCTTCGAGGCTCCAGGCCCCGCGGCCTGCGCAGGAGGGGAGCGCGGCGACGGCCAGTGCGGCATCTAAACTTGTGCTCGCCGTCGGGGACGCCTGCCCCAGGCCGCCCTGGATTTGGACGCCCGAAATGGGTACGGAAAGAAGGGGTACAATGCCCAACAACAAATGTTGTCCCAAACCAACAGCGGCCGCTGTTGGGCAGGCGGCCCTCTGTTTCAAATAGACACAGGCCGCGGCGTCGTGGACAGCGAGTCCTGTTCAAAATGAACAGGAACTGCTGTTGGGCATTGTACACATTCTTTCCGTACCCATGTCGGTCGTCCCGACTGGAGCAGGCGCTCACGACGGCGGCACGGTTTTTCCGCTGTACCGTTCCTCGTCTGTTGATGGGACCAAGATCGGGTATAGCCAGGACCCCAGGTAAGCGGGCCCGGTTAGTGGTAGGGCCCCAGAGCCCCTAAATTGGCCAGAAGCACTAAACCAGGTCTGCCGTAGCTGGTGTTTTTTCGGGTGACGGCAGTTTCGGTTAGTGGAGAAGGGCGGGGGGGCGTCCCCCAGTACACATCATTAAACCAGGTCCCACTAAACCCAGTTCTGCCAACGCCCAACAAGACATCTGGCAGATCAGACACCACTAAGACGGCCTGTTCTTCTCAATCTTGGGCATCTGGGAGCCATCTCCTGGTCCCAGGACCATCGAGCAGCTGCCTGGGACGCGCCACCGTTCCCATGGAGTGGGGGCGCAGACGAGGCTCCCCCATGTACCTATTAGACAGCCCTTTTCTCAGGAGGGGAAAAAACACACAGACACAATTAATCCTCGATTCCCCCGAAACTATGGGAAACTATAGGAATTGGACGGGAAGACAAAAACCCAGAAAATATTGGGAAATATGGGGAATCTTTTCATTTGTGTGTATGTATTTGTGTGTCCCAGGGCCCCTTCATTTTTGGGTAACACGGAGGCTGTGGGGGTGTTTGCTTCGGCTTTGGTGCGCGTTGGACGCAAAGCTCAACTCACGAGTGGACGTGCGGCCATCGGGACAGCAATCGGGACAACCATCGTGACAACCGTCGGGACAGCAATCAAGACAACCATCGAGAGAATCTTCTCTTGACAACCATCGGGACGACCTGTCGGGACCACATTTCGGGTCGTACCGAAGTGAGTCGGATCCCCCAAGACATGGGTCTCGATTTCGGTCCGTGTTGTGAGTGACGTGCGTGCGAGCATGGAAGGCTGCGCGAGGGCGAGAGGGATCCCGTTCTTGTTAGGGCAGGGTGCCATGATTGCCGGCGGTGAGTCCTGGGTTGTCCCACGGGTTTCCAGTAGTTGTCCCGCGGTTATCCTGCGGTTTTCCCGTGGTGGTCCCGAGGTTGTTCCACAATTGTTCGGCGGTTGTCCCGTGGTTGTTCCGTGGTTCATTCATTGTTGACCCGTGGTTGTGCCATGGTCGTGGTTGTGCTGTGGTTGTCCCGCCGTTGTCCCGCGGTTGGTGGGATGGTGTTCCGCTGGTTGTTCCGCGTTTGTTCCATGATTGTCTTGTGGTTGTCTTGTGATGATCCCGTGATTGTTCCATCTAAGGTCAATATCTAGATAGTGATATCGATTGGTAGATAGCGAGATCGAGATATGACTTGTGAAATCGATCGGATTATAGTGCGATCGATACATCGCGAAACCGATAGTTATGCAGTCTGATTGTTAGAGCGGCGTTCCGTGGTTGTCCCGTGGTTATCTCGTGGTTGTCCCGTGGTACTCTTGTGATTGTCCCGTGGTTGTCCCGCGCATGCCGTGTGGTTGTCCAGTGTTTGTCCAGTGGTTGTCCCGTGGTTCTCACGTGATCGCTTGTGGCCGTCGCGCAATCGTCTATTTGTTGTCCATCGGTTGACCGACCTATAAAGAGAGACATAGATAGTGAGACTCAATCGTGAGATCGATCGACAGATTGTGCGATCTGTGCATCTCGCTATCTAGAAATAGTTTGGTAGTGGGATCGATGCATGTATTGTGAAACCAGTAGATAGTGGCATTGACCGGTTTACTGTTAGCGATGTTGCTAGATGGGCAGTCGGTCCAACCTGTAGTTGCATATATCGTGATATGTATCGAGGAATCGATACACGCATGTTTGGTTTTTGTACACACATGTATATATGCATGTGTATATGTCTATATATATTTACATATATATATATGTATCCGTAGTTTGATGTATCCAAGAGGCTTACGTCATTCCGCCGACCCCCAGACGAAGTGAGGCCTTGTGGGCGTCGCAGAGTTTCCTGGGCGATTGCTGGCTGTTTCTAGGACGCCGCCGCGCGCATGGGATGCCTTCAAGTGTCCGAGTGCGTCGGGGATGGCCGCCGCGCAGTCGTTACTCCGCGCATGGGGCTGACTCATCCTGCGCTTCTCGGGAGGGCGCACTGGAACATGTTGCGCGTCGCGCGCGCAGCGAGATGCTCCCGGAGTGACGTCGTGGATGGTCGATGTAACTTTTCCATCTTGGGATTCTGAGGATGAGCGAGAAGGGGGACAATTATGAAATAGATAACGACGACGGTGAGAGGAAGGAGTAACAGCAGGATGATTAAAGGACAACGGGACGGTTTGTAATGGTGTCCGGGCTCTGTTTGAGGCCTCCCTCGTGCAGCTGGGGGTGGTGTCTTTGGAGATTCTCGGGCGCCTTCGGGGGGTCTCATTTGATCATCTTCAGGCCCTCATGGAGCTCATTGGGAATTTTTTGAGGACATATTGGAGCCAGGTAGGGGTTTGGGGGGCCATCTTCTGGGGGAGGGCTCCCAGGGCCTCTGCGGGTTCCCCCGCCTCTTGGGGCCTTTTTGGGGGTCTCTTGGGAGCCTTCTGAGGGCCTCTTGGTGGGCCTCTTGGGGGCCTCTTGGGGCCTCCTGGGCTTGGGACCTCCTGGGCACCTCCTGAGTCTTTCTTGGAGCGCCCTTGGGAGCCGCGGGGAAAGTCTTGGGACCAACTAGGAGGAGATCGATCACTGCGACTTGTGCCTTGGGGCCAGAGGAGATCTTGGGGTCTCTTCGGAGCGCTCTCGGGAGCCTATGCGGGGGGCCTCTTGGGGGCCTCATGGGAGCCTCTTGGTGGCCTCTTGGAGTGTTGTCGGGGCCTCTTCGGGCCCTCTCGAAGACGAGGGCTCAAAATGTCCGTTCCGGTCCCCCGTCTTGGCACCCTCTTGGAGCCGTCTTGGGGCCTCATGCGCCGTCTTGGAATCCTCTTGGGCTGGTTCGGGGCCCTCTTGGAGGCTTCTTGGACGGTCTTGGGGCGATCTTGGAAGCCTCGTGGGCCGTCGTGGAGCAACGGGAAGCCGAAAAGGCGGCCCAAATCCTTCGAAAACCCATGGGACATCAATGCAGTTTGCCTTTTGGGTCCCTCTTGGGAGGCCTCTTAAAGGCCTCTTGCGGCGTGGGGCATCTTGGGCCGTCTGGAGGCCATCTTGGACGTTTTGGATCGATCTTTCGGCGACTCGGGACCCTTTTGGACCGTCTTGGGGACCTCTTGGGGCCCTCTTGGCCCGTCTAGTAGCCCTCTATCACCCCATGATGTGTTCGTGCTCGGGTCGTCCAGGGAAAGGGGGGGAGGTGGTCGAATTCCCGCTTCGGCGGCCCAAGGGGGGAGTAGTATTGGGGGGGAGAACCCCACGCGCCCAGAGACCCACAAGTGGTCGGCGGTTTGGGGTCTGGCGTTCTTCTCTCGCGGACGACACAGGAAGACCTTCATACATCCACTCCACGGACCTCTCCGGGGCGCGTCCTGACGAGGGCCGCCAGGCGAGCCCAGCCCTGGCTGGCGACGAGGGAAGGCTGCGCAGCTGCATCGGTACAGTCGGGGCCCTGAAGAAGGAACCCTTTTGGCTGGGGAGGGGCTCCGCGTTCCGTAAGTGTTTCACAGCTTGCCTCAGGTTTTCCTGATGTTTTCGATAGGAAATCGAAGTTTAACTCATGGAAAAAAAGGGGCTTCGTTCCTTATTTAGGGCTCCTTAGGTCAAGGCCCCGACTGTATATGTTCCTCTTCTGACTGGCGGAGGGCGCACGACGTCGGTGCCCGTCTCGTCGCCTCGCCCCCCGCCGCGCGCAGGCTCGGGCCCCTCGACTGCCACGAGGTTCCCGGCGGGCCTGGCGCTCGCCGCCACCTTCGACCCGCACGCCGCCGCGGCCTACGCCGAGGTCCCGCGCGCCGCCGCGGGGGGGCGCACGCGGCTCGAGCGAGGGTGCGCTGGCCCCTCCCCATGGCCACCCTCGTCGGAGCACCCGACAGAGGGGGGGGGAGGGGGCGAGAGGGGGAAGGAGAGCATTTCGAGGGAGGGGGGACCATGGGGGGCGCGAGGGGGGCGAGGGAGGTGGGAGGAGGGGCGACGGAAGGGGGGTGGGGGGGTGGGCGCAGCCAGTGCTACCACACGATGCGTCGTGCAGGAGCCTTGCTGTGTGGTCTCACGTCCGCGTTTGAGGCTGAGGCGCTGGCATGAGAAGCCAGCCTGGATTGGCTCAACCAAGCCGTACCGTAAAACCTGCGCAAGAGGGGGCCCATGCGCGTTGCGAAAGGAGCAAGGACGGAAGAGCGGGGGAATGATTCCGACTTCCCTTCCCAGGGCCCTCGTTGCCACGGCTGGACACACTTCGAGAAATTGGCTAGGATGGACTCCTGGAGGGGTCGGCAACCGGATCTGAGCGGATGTTGGTGGGGCGCTGGTCGCAGCAGGAGGCATCTTCAAGAAGAAGGTTGGTGTCTTTTTTTGGCGGCCCTCCTGCCGTCCGAGAGGCCCTCGAAAGCCCCCGAGCCCTCCCAGGAGGCCCCCCCCCCTGCCTTCTTGGAGGGCAGCCCTCCCCACTCGGCCCAGCCCGTCGTGTGCAGCCGGGGCGCTGAAGAAGGAACCCTTTTCGTTGGGGAGGGGCTCGGTGCTCCTCGATGGCTTCACAGCTTGCCCTGGGTTCTCCTGAGGTTTCCCCAGGGGAATCGACGTTTAGCTTATGAGGAAAATGGGGCCTCGTTCCTTCTCTAGGGTTCCTTAGGCCAGCGCCCCGGCTGTACACGCTGCGGGGGGAGAGCAGGCGGGGCCCGACTTGGTGGCGGAGGCCTCGGCCGAGCTCTGCCGCCCCGGGGACGCTGGGGCCCTCCCCAGGAGCGTCCTGCGCCGTGACAAAGGGGCCTCGTTCCTTGTCTGGGGTTCCTCAGGTCATCGCCCCGGCTGCACACGCTCCGGGGGGAGAGCAGGCGGGGCCAGACTCGGTGGCGGAGGCCTCGGCCGAGCCCTGCCGCCTCGGGGCCGCCGGGGCCCTCCCCTAAGAGCGTCCTGCGCCGTGACACAGAGGGGAAGAGCACGGCGGCCGAGGCGTCCCAAGGATGGACCCGTGCAGGCCCCCTTCCCACAGGGAGGCGGGCCCCAGTGGCAGAGCTGCCCACGACGAGCACGCGGTTTCAGGGGGCGGGCTCCAAGAGGGGGGGTGAGGACCGAGGTGTGTGTGTGTGTGTGGATGTGTGTGTGTGTGCGTGTGTGTGTGTGTGTGTGTGTGTGTGTGTGTGTGTGTGTGTGTGTGTGTGTGTGTGTGTGTGTGTGTGTGTGTGTGTGTGTGTGTGTGTGTGTGTGTGTGTGTGTGTGTGTGTGTGTGTGTGTGTGTGTGTGTGTGTGTGTGTGTGTGTGTGTGTGTGTGTGTGTGTGTGTGTGTGTGTGTGTGTGTGTGTGTGTGTGTGTGTGTGTGCGTGCGTGCGTGCGTGCGTGCGTGCGTGCGTGCGTGCGTGCGTGCGTGCGTGCGTGCGTGCGTGCGTGCGTGCGTGCGTGCGTGCGTGCGTGCGTGCGTGCGTGCGTGCGTGCGTGTGTGTGTGTGTGTGTGTATGTGTGTGTATGTGCGTGCGTGCGTGCGCGCGTGCTTGTGTGTGGGTATCGCGGCAAGGGCCATGATATATTCCCGGGGTATCGTGGCTCCCTCCTCCGCTTCCGATGTCACTCCCGGCCCCCCCCCCCCCCCCTCGTCCGCGTACACGCCTCGGGCCAGCATGCGCACCTCCCCCTTCTTGCAAGCCCCCCTCTTGGGCGGACCTGGTGAATGCAGCATCGGCGCTGGTGTAGGCCTCGCGGTGCTCCACCTCTTCGTGGTTGACCCACGCTGGTACCAGGAGGCAACACTGTGTGGTTTCCTGCGGGCTGGGCCGCTTCGGGCGGGGCGGTTTCTGATGGAGGCCCTGAGGGGTCTTTCCGAGCGCTTGTGATTTCAGGGCCACGCGCTGTGCGGCAGGGTCGGAACCGACACTGCCGCAGCCTTCGAGGAGCGGTGCACGGACTTCGACGCTGCCGCTGTCTTTGCAAGCCAAGAGGTCTGCTCGGATGAGCGCCGTGCTCTGCATGCACGAGGCTGGAGGCCTGCAGCTCTCCTGGACGCTCTGGCTCTACCACTGCGACGACCTGCCCGATAAGCTCTGCAGGCAGGGATCAAGCTCCCCTGCGGGGTACAGGAACGGCTTTCACGGCTCATGCCGCCCATATCTCAGAGCGTGAATTACCTACCCCGCTTTCGTTTTCCAGGCAAAACCAACTCATACCACGCGCCTCCTCGTCAAGCGACCTGACCAGTACAGGCCGTAGTTTGGCATCGTTTGGTATCTCTCAGAAGCGAGGGTGGTCAAAAGCGAGGTAGGTTTGTTTTCCCCCTCATATCCGCCGCCTACAGAGCCCGTGCTTCGCGCGACAGCTCCTGGCGCGCGTCCGGGGCGAGCCGACCCCCAGTGCCGCGGGACGAGGCCGGCCCGGGCCTGCCGGGGGCGCGGGCGAGGCGGCAGCCTCGGAGAGGTTCCGACGGTGCTTTCTCGAGGCGGGCGCGTTGGCTCACTAGGCTTAAGTCGGGCGAGAGCTAGGCTTAAGTCGGGCCTGTCCCCCCACAGGGAGATTTTCGATGACACATCAAAAATACCCCAAGAATCGTCAAACCATGGTCGAAAAGTAGTATGGGGGCTATTTGTTGGGTATGGTGTGACCTTGTTGGTGTACTTTTGGGGTGTGCTTCATTTTTCGTCGAAAATCCCCCTGTAGGGGGGACACGCCCGACATGCGACTAGGCCACCCCCGGGGGCGCGAAGATCGAGATCATCGCGCTCCGCGCGCCGCTGGCGTGGATTGAAGTGGCGCCCTTCTCCAAGGGCGGCGGCGCGAGGGCGCGACGAGATCCCGCGGGCCGCGCCTCGCGGGACGCGGTCAGCGAAGCGAGGTGACCCAGGCACCCGCCGAGAGGAGAGCTGCTCCCAGCGAGGAGCCGTGTCGTGCTCGTCGACCCCGGCTGGCGCACGCCTGCCTCTCGGCCACCAGGCGGCTCTTCGCCGCGATCGGGCGTTACGAGCGCGAGCGGCAGCGGTCGACCCCCGACGTATGTGTGGGTCCATGAACCTTACTGGCGCGTGTTCGTTTGCCTCAGCCGTCAGCAGTCTACTGCACAGAAGCAACAAGTTCGATCCATAGACCAATATACGTGCATACATTTGCCTATGCATAAGTGTGTGTATACGTACATGTCTGCATACATACGTCCATCCATACATGCATGCATGCACGTACATACGTACATACAGACAGACAGACAGACAGACAGACAGACAGACAGACAGACAGACAGACAGACAGGCCGACAGACATACTCACATACAAACAGACATACATACATACATACATACATGCAGGCATACATACATACACTCATGCACGCACGCACGCGCGCACGCACGTACGCATGCATGCATGCATGCATGCATACATTCATGCGGGCGCAGCACGACACATACACATACACCCTGGCACATACATAAATGCGTACACACATACATACATGCATACATACATGCCTACATACGTACGTACGTACGTACATACGCGCATACGTGCATACGTACATACGTACGTACATACGTACATACGTACATACGTACATACGTACATACGTGCATACGTGCATACATACATACATACATACATACATACATACATACATACATACATATCCGTAGCCATTTTGGCTCAAGGCGATGAGATTCCCGACGACCGCGAGTCTCCCGGGGCGATCAAGCGCGAGGGATCTCCCCTTGCGCCAAATCTCTCAACCAACTCAACTGTGTTGCGTTCTGGGCTACTGCTCTGAGTGGCGCCCACACTCACGTGCCTTGCTGGTCCGCCCCAGCAGAGGCCATCACGTTTCCCACTCGGCACGTCCCTGTCTCTCGTATGCCTGATGGCGCGGACGCTGGTGCTCCGAGACGCTCAGGGCGTGCACGTGCGAGTGGCGATGGGCGTCAGTCGCCGCGCAGCCGGGTCAGCTCAGCCCGCCACGAGGATGATGTGCGGAGCAGGAGCCAGGGCTCACCGATGGCTGCTCGTGCTGCTGCCCGCGCTGGTCCTGCTGGCAGTATGGAGACGGACGATCCACTGCAGCGCGCTGACCCCTGGTCTGCTGAGGGCGGAGGCGGCGGGCGTGGAGGCGCTGCTGGGCGTGCACAGGCCGCTGCCGCTGGGACACCGCCTGTCATCGCCATCGACTCCCCGCGCAGCCCCAAGGACAGGAACGCTCCCGTCCTCCACGGCGACTTGGATGACATACTGGCCGCCCTTCAGTCAAACATCATCAGTACGGTCTCTGCCTCGGTCAAGGAGTCTGCGGATCGCATGCAGCGCGGCATCACGGAGAGCACGGCGACAGCCATCCGCGCATTCGCGGCGAGGCAGGAGACCATCAACGAAGAGACCAGCCTGCACCTACGTGATCTGGATGCCAGGCAGGACGCACTGGAGAAGGCTCACCGTGATATGCGATCTCAGCTCGCGCAGATGCAGGAGATCGTCCACCAGTGCGAGAAGGCAGCGTCACCCGAGCTGGATGTCACCAGCAACGTCGCCTTCACTCGCGAGCCGAACCACACCATCTTCGTGGCCACCACCAAGGAGCCGGTGGCGGCAGCTGCTATTCGTGAGTGCGTGGCCCCCTGGCTGTCTGAGGGCGGCTTCACGGACGAGCAGTGGAAGATTGAGGGTGAGAGTCCAGGCCGCCGTTTCGTCATACAGTTCCTGGGTGCAGAAGGTCTCGCAGCGAGGCACGTGCACCATGCGTTCAAGCACCTCAAGCTGGCCAGTGGAGAGTGGCGCAGGTTTGATGCTGCCACCCCCGCGGGCGCCCGCTCGGCTGTCTTTGTGGGCCTTGACAAGAGTCCGCAGATGGTACGGCGCGAGATCGAGACAAAGAAGCTGCTGGAGATCGTCAAGGAGTCGTGTGTGGGCAGATGGAGGGCGCATCGCGCTCAGGGTGTCATATACAGGGGATCTTCGCCAGTCATCAAGATCCTCGTTCCCGAATCCCCGTCTGAGGCTACTACGCTCCAGTGGAACTACCGCATGGTCCTCGAGACGGGGATTGACAAGCAGAGCGTTGCGGAGGCGTTCGCGGAGCGCTTCGGCGCGTCTGAGCGCATCCAGTGGGCCATTTAGCAAGAGACTTGCGTGCTGGCGCCCTGTGCCTGCGTCTGCGGGCGCGTCAGGTTCGAGGATCCCCCCAGCGCTGTTCGGCACCTGGAATGCTCGCGCTCTACTTCATCATGACCGCTCCGCGGGTGGCATCCGCGAGCTCAAGCTACGCTATTTGGCACACATGTTGAGGCGTGGGGTGGTGATGGCGGTCCAGGAAGTTCATGCTACGCGTGCTGAGCTCCATCAAGCTCTGCATCGGCTGCACGTCTCATGCCAGGTATTCGAGTCCATTCCACGCGTGGATGCTGGTGGCGTATGCATCATCGTGCCATGCGAGCCCTTGGTTCAGCAGCGGGCACGCTTTCGTCCTGAGGTCATTGTACCTGGTCGTATCCTGAGGCTGAGGATTTCTGCGATCGCCGCTGATGGCAATTCTTCTTGCAGCACAGTCATTTACAATGTGCACAACTTTGGTTTAAGCGATGAGGATCGCGTGAGATTTCGTAGCAAGCTCTTTTCCGATCTCACAATGGCGGACATGGCACCCGAGAAGGTCACCGTTCTCTTGCTGGGAGACTTCAATTTGTATAAGCAAGCGCCCATGTACCCGCGTGCTCCTGAGATAGACAAGAGGCGTAGTCAAGGTGATGTTGCGGTGCGAGCCCATGACGCCTTCTGGCAGAGTGTGTTTAGTCGCATGATGGAGCTGGACAATGAGCTGCCCACGCATTACGTCACAAATGAGTGGCAGCCTAAGCTCACCCAGATCGATCGTGTATTTGTTTCTATGCCGAGCTGGGCTGCCCTGCAGCAGCACTTCGATGCGCTCACGGAGGATAAGCCTGAAGACCTGCACGAGAGAGGCATAAGCGACCATGTTCCCGTCGTGATCTCGGTATCGGCCCGTCAGGTGGCGCCTGCCGAGGGGCAGAGGATCCCCTCCCACTTCTTCAAGGATCCTGAGTTTTCTGCGCAGTACGAGAGGCTGCGCGCGCTCGTCGACTGGTCTAAGCTCGGGGTGTATGCGACAAGGCGGCGGCACAAGGATCTGATGAAGGAGGCTGCGAAGTACGTGAGGGACCTGCGCTGCCGCAATCCAGTTGGCGAGACGAAGCTGATGGTCTTTCGCTCGATATCTCGAGCAGTCTGGCGGGATGATGTCGAGTTGGGACAGAGGCTTTTATTGACGTGTGAGATCGCGCCGATGTACATCACGGTCTCGAGCGTCCAGGTCTCACTGATCCACCCGCCGTCGTTTGCTAGGGACTTCGCTGAGGCTCAGCGCTTGCACTTCGAGGCTCGAGCGGCTGCCCTTTCGGAGCAGGAGGCGAAGGCGTTCGACCCCAGATCGTTCAAGATGATGAATGCTGCCCGGCGCAAGATGCGTAGGCGGGAGGCCTTGTGGTCACCTTTCAATCGCACGCTCAAGTTGCAGGGCATCAAGGTGCCTGACGACGAGGGACACAAGGTGCTGACGGACCAGGTCGACGTGATCGAGGCCCTCCGCGACCACTGGGCCCCGATCTTCCAGGTCAAGCCGAAGGTTCCCAACTGGCAGGTCCTCGCGGACAGGTACATCAAGGAGCACGCGCCACTGCTGGAGGTGGCCGACCTGCTCCCCCCTGATCGACAGGCGTTGCTCCGCGCTGCTGCTCGCGCCAAGGAGTCGGCGCCTGGGCCTGACGGGTTGCCGTATGCTGCCTGGCGTGCCTGCCCCGCAGCGCTTGCTGCGCTGGAGGGCGTGGTCCTAGAGATTGCGTCTGGCAGGCCGCCGCCCATCGACTGGAACGACCACCTGCTCGCCTTTCTCCCGAAGGGCTCGTATGAGGAGGATCTGGTGGAGGGCGCATTCCGCACGCCGTGCACCACGCGGGCGATTGCGCTCAAGAATGCGGACTGCAAGCTGGTGGCATCAGCGGTGAATGCACGGATCAAGGGCCCCATTGAGAAGGCGTCGCCTGCACCACAGCGGGGCTTCCTGCAGGGCTGCAACTTCCTGGACAATATCTGCCTGCTGGACGCCACTGCAAGGGCCGCGGGGATGCAGGAGTCGGGCAAGCCCATCATGGCCTTGTTCGACTTTGGCGACGCGTTCCCGTCTCTGATGACGGAGTGGATGCTGCTCATGCTGGTCCGCTCGGGGTTCGTCGGAGGAGTTCGGTTCGTGCTGGAGGCGCTCTACTGGCTTCCCACGGCGTACGTGGAGCTCGCGGGCGCGATGGTGCGTTTCGTGTGCGTCTCGTGCGGGCTCGCGCAGGGATGTCCGTCGTCTGGGAGTCTCTGGGCCATCGCAATGAACCCGTTCATACATCACATGATGCAGTACACGGATCGAGATGCCAGTCGCCTCTCCGCCATCGGGGTTTGTGCTGACGACGTTGGGGTGGTGCTGCGTTCGCGCCACCTGCTTCGTGGGATGTGGCGGGCCTTCGCAGCTGCGAGGGCGCTCGCGAGTCTGCACCTGAAGCTCCACAAATGCGTGCTGATCCCGCTGGAGGGCAAGTTCTCTGACGAGCTCGTCGCAGACCTCAAAGGATGGCTGGCCGAGGCCCTGTGCGAGTGGAGTGGCATGCAGGTGCGCGACCAGGCGGAGTACCTGGGCTTCGTGGTCGGCCCTGGTGCGACACAACGGGACATCTGGAGGAAGGCGGCGGCAAAGTGGTTCTCCCGAGTCGTGGACATTGCGATGAGTGGTGCGCCCCCGTCGATAGCTGCTCGACTGTACAATCGTCGTGCTCTGCCTGTTTTAGGATATCTTCAACAGCTGGCGGCCACCCCGAAGTTGGTGCTGGCCAAAGAAGGGTGGGCGGCCGCCAAGCTGTGGCGCATGCCCCCGCAGGCGCTCGGCAGGCACGACTTCCTGGCCTTAGGTGCGTGGGCGTCTGGCCTTCGCATCCGCTCATTGCTGGCCACGGGCTGTGCGGCGGCCATGCGATCGGCCCTCTCCACGGTGAGTAACTGGAAGGAGCTGCACGCATGGCTGCAGGCACAGGTCCAGGACCACGGGAGTCTTTGGATAATTGGCAGCGGCACTTTGTCGCCGCCGTTTTGGCAGACCACGCCCATCGTACAGTTCCTTGCGTCGGCACAGGAGGATTTTGTGAATGATCGTGCTCTCGCACGCCCCGCTGCCGCTGCGAGGATGGCACTCGCCCGTGCATGCAGCGACGCTGCCGAGCGGGGCGTGCGGGTGCATACGCAGAAAGCATTGTACTCCTCGTTGCACGCCTCGCTCTTTCCTGATCTCCTCCACCTCCTGATTCAGCGACGTTTGAAGGCCTGGGGGCTCGAGGTTGAAGGTCGCGTCGGGTGTCCCAGGGCCTGCCGTTCCCACGTGGTGTCATGTAAAGCGCGGTGGGCCGGCCTGAGAGAGGCGATCTCGCGCCTGGCTCCAGCGTGGCAGAGTGCGGTTATCAAGACAATCTCAGGAGCATGGCTCACGTCTGGCCGCCTACATGTTCAGACGGGCATCGGCGAGTGTCGCTTTCGGTGCAGGGAACCGCCTCTGGTAGCTGCACCTGACACCTTTTCGCACTACTTAGACTGTAATGTTCTATGGTCGATCGCCTATCCACCCCAGGCCGAGATCCCGAGTTGTGCAGTCTGTCGTCTTGGCCTAGGTGGTTCACCCAGCCCATCAACTATCGAGGCTGTGGTTACTGCATATCATATTTATAACTCTGCCAGAGTTTTGTGCCCGCCGCCCAACCCCTCTGAGGAGGTTTGGGAAGGCCACTTGTACGAATTGCGGCGTGCTGCTTGTGCACTCGTCGAGCTCACAAGAACTCGAGAGGCTCCGTAGGGCTCGTTAGGGCTCGCTGGTGACCTCTGAGGACCCCCTTTGAGTACGTGCGACATACATACATACATACATACATACATACATACATACATACACACACATACATACATACATACATACACACATACATACATGCATACATGCATACATGCATACATGCATGCATGCATACATACATACATACATACGTACATACATACACACATACATACATACGTGCGTGCATAATTACATGCATGCATGCATACATACATGCATGCATACATACACACACATGCATGTGCACATGCACATACATATATATATATACATGTATATATACACATGTCTACACACATACACGCACACATACACACATACATGCATGTACGCATGCATGCCTACATGCATAAATACTTACGTACGCATATATGTATACATGGTGGTGGCATTTACAACAAGCATCCATAACCTCGGAGGGTTCAAGAGATGAGTCTCGTCACACCATTGATCGACGGTGAGGCTGGCATCAAATGTCTCGACGCTGCAGTGCGTCAGATGCTTATCACAGGGTATGGTGACCTCGAGGCCCCAGCACGATTCTTGATTTGTGATCTTGGCCTCGGTTGGTGCATGGATGGGTTCAGTGATTTGAGTCGGTTCCCATCGATTTTGAGCCACTTGCGAATTGATGAGACAGATGGCGTCCATCTGTCTCGTTCGTGTGACTGGCGCCTTGGCGCCTGCTCAGCGATTGGATTCCCAGCCGTCCCGCCAGAAGTACGGAGGCGCCGAGAAGGCTTTTTCACCGGGCGCGCAGGACGAAGGGTGACAAATTGCTCGGCGAATGCAGACTGTGTTCTTAGCCTGGTCTGCGAACTGCTGCAGTTACGGAGAGTCGCCTCGAGCACGAGGAGGGCGGGTGCCCCTCGTGGGGGAAACTTTCGAGACAGTCTGCGGCTAGCCATTCTGCCGTTGGCGCCCGATGCGGTGATGACCATGCCTTGCCCGCTTGGCCACGTGGCGCAGCTACATACGGGTTCTCGCAGCTTACAGCTCAGCAGCCTCGCATCGTAGTCTTCTCAGGTGCTGTACAGGATTGTTCTGGACGTGTTCAGCGGTTTCGCCCAGGCGTCGCACAGCAGTGCTATGCCGCGCCACTGCGAAGATTGGAAGCCACATGTGTTCACATAATGTGTCACAGGAGGCGTGGGAAAGCCAGCGCAGAGGACTACTTGGGGCTGCGCAGTCAGTGCTGGTGGCACGCCGACAGGATTCCCAGGATGATCGCAGCTCCAGGGTTGCTTCTGTGCCCATTCGGCGTCTGAGCCCGTTCGGCCGCCGAACGGACTCTAGATCGAGCCCATCCAGCCGCCGAAGCGGCGAGATCCCCACCAGCATGTTGGATTTGAGCCCGTTCGGCTGCCCGCTCGGCGGCCGAACCGGTTCACACGCCGAATGGGCTCAGAAGGGAGCCTTGGAAACCCAGAACCCCGACGTCGCCGTTCTCTTCGCAGCGTCGACCCCAGGAGCTCTGGACCTTTTCGCCGGGACCAGTTCTTCATCCTGCGCCGTTGTTTGACGGCCCCGGGGCCCGGCAAGGGCCCCCAGAGGCCGAACATGGTCTTATGTCGGGCCTGTCCCCGTACAGAGGGATTTTCTACGAAAAATAAGAAAGACCCCCCAAAATACCCCCAAAAGGTGAAAGAATAATAACAAACATAGTTCCCAGACTTTTTTTTTGCATTTGTTAAAAAAAATTTGGAGTATTTTTAATTCTTCCTCGAAAGTCCCCCTGTAGGGGGACAGGCCCGCCTTAAACATGGTGGGAAACCTCCCGTCGTGGTTGTCTCACACCGCGAGGGGGTCTGGGAAGGGGCCAGACGGGCCAGGCGCGCCGGGCGCGCACCTGCCGGCATGCCGCCGCCCAGCGCCCACGAGCGGCGGCCACCACAGGCGCCGCGGACCACCCGGGATGGTCGGGGGGCCTGGTGCTCTCGCGCGGGTCTGGGTTCCCTCGGCAGGTGCTGCCTCGCGGCAGTCCGGAAAGTGGAGGGTGGCGCGGAGGGGAGCGGGGACCTCCGACGGCGCCATGCTTCAACGGCGTGGGCCCCAGAGCGCTCGCCCCCATCTTCGGGATCGGTCATCGGCCCGGGGCAGCTGTCTGATTGTGCCAGGCGTCCAGAAGAGGCCCCGGGAACACGAGCGCTGCAGCGGCTGTCTGCCTGCGACGTTCGCGATCTGGGAGGGGGGCGGGGGGAGCTCTGGGCCAGATGAGGCCAGGGATTTGAACAAGAGCCGCCTGCATTACAACACCCTTCCACTTCTCCTCCTTCCTCTTCGTTCCGTCTCCCTCATCACCATATTCACCACCATCACCATCATCATCATCATCATCATCATCATCATCATCATCATCAGCAGCAGCAGCATCATCACCATCATCAGCATCATCAGCATCATCATCGGTATTATCATCATCAGCATCCATACCATCTTAATAATCACCATCAGCATCATCATCGTCATCATCATCATCATCATCATCATCATCATCATCATCATCATCATCCAAATCATCATCATCATCAGCATCAGCATCATCATCATCATCATCATCATCATCATCATCATCATAATCATCATCATCATCATCATCATCATCATCATCATCATCATCATCATCATCATCATCATCATCATCATCATCATCTTCAGTATCATCATCATCATCATCCTCATCATCCTCATCCTCATCATCATCATCAGCAGCATCATCATCATCATCCTCATCATCCTCGTCATCATCATCATTACCATCATCATCATTATCGTCATCGTCATCGTCATCGTCATCATCACCATTGCCAGAACCATCATCTTCATCACCAGCATTCTTAGGATCCCCATCGTCATCAACAACATCATCGCCATCACCATCACCATCATCATAATCATCATCATCGGCATCATCATCTGAATCAATGTTATCATGGCTAGCAGCACCATCTCTATCAAAGCATATCCCCCCCCCGCGAAGGGAGGAACAGGAGCGAGGCAGCCTCTTGCCCCCCTCCCCTTGCCCCTCCCCCTGGCCCCCCAGGCTCTCGCAGACGAGTTCCGCGCGAAGGGTGCCAACGTGCTCCTCGGCCGCCTCCGCCCGCCCGACGCCCCCCCACCCACCCTCCCCCACCCTCCTTCAAGAAGTGTGAGGAAGAGGACGGTGTAGCCGAGCGCTTCTGCTCCACATTTGAGCTCCTCATCTCCCCGCGTGCGTCCATGATTATTCACTTTGGTCGTTTGCCGGACTCTGTCCTTGCCACTGTCCTCCACAGTTTTGTTTTTGGAAGGCCCATCACGCTGAACCCACACTGATGCAGTTCATCATGCAGCCAAGACGCTGAAGTAAGGACCGCTTTGGGTTCGGAAGGGGCTCGGGGAGTTGGGTCGTGTCTTAGATGTATGCCGCGGGACTTGCTTGTGGCCTAGGCCCACCGTGGCCAGAAAGGCCTCTCTGTTCCTTACTTGGCGTTCCTTCTGGTAGTACCTCGACTGTATCTTAACGGAGCGGCATGTCACGATTCGTCGATCGAGGGCGGCACCATAGGTCGCGCCCTCGAGCGACGATGCCCTACAGTCGATTGCGTCATATCTGATGCAGCCAGTTGCAGGACATTTTGAGAGAACAGGGATGCGAGTGTCGGCGGCGCGCCCAGGGGGGATGGCAGAGGGGGCGGGCCTTCTTCTTGGCATCGCTCGGACGTGTGCATTTTTTTCAGCGAGAACCATCGAGGACCATCCTGGAACATCGAGCAAGAAAAACACGCACGAAACCGAAAAATGCACGGGAAGGCTTCCTCTGGCCTTCGAGAAGCTTCCCAAGCCTCCTCTCAAGACAGAGGCGGCTTCTCGCAAGGCCGGAGGGCTTCCGAGAAGCCCCGCCGCCTTCGAGAAGGCCTGCCCCCTCTCGTGTCCGTCCTCGGCGCGCCGCCGCGAATGAGAAGAAGGAGAGGAAGATCGATGATGACAATGCAAGTCAGGCGATCGCAAACATGGATAAAAGGGGACGTGGATTAGCGACGGGTCCCGCTTCCAGGGGAAAGCACGGATTCCTACCGCCGAGCGAGGCGGCACCGGCCGCATTTTGGGGGCGGGAATCTCCCCCGATCCATGGATTTGGCGACCGCGCGTCAAGTCCAAGGATCGCTAATCTATGCTTGCGCGCCCCCAAGCAGGGCAGAGCGTGCGGATGGGGCTCGAGGCGGTCTTCCGCCGCAGCCTCTCTGCGGGGCTGCGCCCGATCTGTGTTCGACGTTCTCGTCGCCGCGCACCGTGATGTTTCATGGTTATTGCTCGCCCCTTCCGACCATCGAGCCTCCTCCTCCTCATCCTCCTCTTCCTCTTCCTCCTCCTCCTCCTCCTCCTCCTCCTCCTCCTCCTCCTCCTCCTCCTCCCGAGTTGCATTCCGACCCTGGAGCCTGTGGCCGCGTCGGCCGTGGCGACCAGGGGGTAAGACCTTCTGCGCTGCCTGGGAGGACGGACCAGGAGGTTTACCCAGCAGGAAGTGTAGGCCTCGAAGGGCTGGAGCGTGGCCTCTTCCAGCCTTAGGGACAGCGGGCGCACGACCCTCCACAGGAAAGGGGGGTGTGGAGGAGGAGCGGGCGCGATGGAGACTGCCGCGAAGCCCAGACCCCGACGTCGTGCTTTCTTCATGACGTGGACCCCCAGATGCCTAGCCCCTCCCCTGGACCTGTTCTTCATCCCGAGTCTTGGGCACAGTGAGGGGCCCGGGAGGCCGAAACTCGCCGAAAACCTCCCGTCGTGACCGTTCCGCAGCGAGAGGAGGTTCGGGCAGGGAGGCAGCCGACAGCCAGCCGCGAGGCCCCGACGTCACCGTGGTCCGCGCCCCGCTGAGCGGCCGCAGCTACGAGTCCATCTCCGGCGAGGACTTCGCCGCCTTGTCGCCGCGCCGCTGCCGGCCGCCCTGGCGCGCAGCTCTTCCGCGCTTCGGCCGCTCCGGAGGTGGTGTGCGGCCCCGGGCGCTCCTTCGCGCGAGCAGAGGCAGGGGCGTTGCGGTCAGGAACTTTGGCTTGGCGTGTCGCGCTGCCGTTTCTGGCCCCGCCACCCTTCGGCGCGACGCGCTGTCCGCGTCCCGGTCCGAGAGCGTCAACGTCCCGAGCCTTTCCCAGCCGCCCGCCCCGCGGAGCGAAGTGACACGCTGTCCGCTCGCACGGCATCACGTGTCGCCAGGACGCCGCCGCGACACTGGGAGGCACAGTGAGGATACCCTCGGCGCGAGCAAAACCGAGACGTGAATCGGAGGAAGGAGAGGCTCAACCACGCGCAGAGAGGGTCAGGGGAGGGGGAACGGCTTCTTGGAAGGAGGCTACTCCTCAGAATTCGTGGGCCTTGCATCTACGGAAGGCCCGCGTCTTCCAAGAAGCAGCCTCTTTCTAGAAAGCCTTCCCCCCTCCGACCCTCTTCTGCTCGTGGCCGACGGGCGACACCACCACCAGATGGGCTACCTCCAGCGAGGGGGTCCACGAGGCCTCCCTGAGCTGGAGATGGGGAATGTCTCTCGAGCGCGGGGGGGGGACCACACCACTGGGAGGACCCTCCCCGGCGCCTCGCGCTGGTAGTGCTAAGTCGGGCCTGTCCCTCTACAGGAGGAACATTCAAAAAGAGTCAAGAAATAGTAGGTTTTTTAAAACTATTTCTGAGCATCTTTGGAGTATTTTGGGGGTATCCCGACCTCATGGTAGTGGTGGTGCCGCCATTCCTCGCTCCTGCTGGACGGAGGGGGGCAAAGGCCAGCATCAGCACCCGCCCACTTGGACCGGCTCCGGCGACAGACAGGGCTTGGAGGAAGGGGGGACCATGACATCTGCCGCATGCCGCTGGTTTCGGCCCCGCCGCCGGGCGCTCTCCTCGATGCACTGTCGCCTCTCGGCGCCGGGAGGCGCCGCCTGGAATGCCAGCCAACTGAGCTGATTCGCCCCCCCCCCCCCCCCCCTTTTCTCGGCTATACGTGAGTCAAGCAGTGGCGAAGCGTCCTGGCTCGCCTATAGCTCTACCAAAGAATGGTCTAAGAACCTTTTGTGGTTTCCACGAAATGTTCTTAGAACATTTCTGGCGGAGTCTGTCTTGGTTTACCGCATCGGGCTAATGTTCTAAGAACATCGTTTTTGTTATTGGAACATTTTTGGGTTCTAAGAACATTTCGTGGTAGGACTATAGGAATGCCGGGACGGTCGGTCCCGGCTCAAGTGAGAGTGGCCACTTGCCGGAGTGACCCTTGGTGCGGGCACACCTGGGCCCCCCGATGGCTGAATGCGATGCGAAAGCAGCGGCGTGTGCGCTCGGGTTCGGCTTCCCCGCGACCCCCGCAAGTCTCGTACCAAAGGTCACTCTTACCTAGTGTCACTCTTGCGTGTAGCCGACTTTCGTCCGACCCGAGATCGGGGGGGCGGTGGTCGCCAGCTGTACCTGTCCATCTTGGACAGGACTCCCGCTGTCCGTGTGTGCAGCGGTCGCTGTCCGATCGAGAGGCAGCCTGGCAGCGCCCGCTCTGCTAGTCTGGGGCGACAGTTGTGCTGTTGGGAACCGTGCCGCTTTTTCCGAGCCCAGTTTTCGAGTAAAAGAGAAACTGCGTGAACATGGATCGGCGCTGGACCCCCCTCCCTGGCGTGCGCAGCGTGCCAGAGGCGACGCCAGAGGCTCCACCTAGGGGGGCCCAGCGCAGATCCGACAGTTCTTGTTGACGCCGTTGCTTGTTCCTCTGATTCGAGGCGTGCCAGACCTTCTCCTCCGACGTTGCGTGTCTTTCGTGATGCAGGTCCCCGAGGATCTCGACCAGTTCCTTGGGCCCAGTTGTAGTTTCTGAGATCGTCCTCCAGACAGGACGGCACGGAAAGCCGACCGTCACCATCTTGTTCGCGACGCCCCAGGTCTGATGGGAGGGCGCTCGGCGGTCTCGCCTCCCCCTCGAGCGGCGCACTGCTGCGGAGCGGCAGCGCGTGGCTGCTGGCGGCCGGGCCGGGACGGCGAGGCGGCTCCCTCGGGAGCACCGCGCGGGCGATGCACACCGGCACGACGCTGACGTGAGGACCGCTGCCACCGCCCACCGAACCACCCCAACCCAGCCCGAAGATCACAATATGTGTTCTCCATTCCTGGTGGGGGGGGGGCTGGGGAAAATGGAAAAAACAACAAAAGAAAAACACGTGGAACCTGTACCCCCCGAAACCCGAAATTCGAGTCTTCGGGTTAGGCTGGGAGGTGGTCTGGTATGTGGTCACACTGGGCTCAGTACAGTCGGGGCCCTGAAGAAGGAACGCTTTCGTTGGGGAGGGGCTCCGCGTCCCTTACGTGTTTCACAGCTTGCCTCAGGCTTTCCTTATGTCTTCGACAGGAAATCGAAGGTTAACTTATGGAAAAAAGAGGCCTCGTTCCTTATTTCGGGTTCCTTAGGTCAACGCCCCGACTGGAGTGGCCAGAGTTTCCGGGTCGCTCCGCAGATCCTGGGGAGGTCACGCGTGGCCGGGGCTCGCCGCGGCCAGGAACCAGCAGCTGGATTCGATCCCCTTACACCCCTGCTGAACTCAGAGCGTGAATTACCTACCCCGCTTTCGCTTCCAGGCAAAACCAAGTCATACCACGCGCCTCCTCGTCAAGCGGCCTGATCGGTACAGGCCGTAGTTTGGCGTCGCTTGGTATCTCTTGGAAGCGAGGGTGGTCAAAAGCGAGGTAGGTTTGTTTGCCCCCTATTAACATGAGCTTTTCAAATCAGTTTCTGTCCTCGCCGTTTGGCATCCTCTGCGGAAGCGCAAATTCCGCTTCGCGCGGGCCCTGCGGGGAGCTCGGGGAAGGGGGAGAGATGGATATTGGAACGATGGGGCTTTCCTGAAAAGCCCCATCGTTCCTCGTTCCCTGGCCTCCGCCTCTTCCCTCTCCCTCCTCCGCTTCCTCCTCCCTTCAGTGCTTGGTCTGTCAGAACGTGTGTGTGTGTGTGTATGGTGTGTGTGTGTGTGTGGTTGTCTGTGTCTGTGTCTGTGTCTGTGTCTGTGTGTCAGTGTCTGTGTCTGTGTCAGTGTCAGTGTCTGTGTCTGTGTCTGTGTCTGTGTGTGTGTTCGTGCACTGACCTGTGAGAGTGGCCAACGCGTCGCTCGTCGCAGTGTGTGAGCGCAGAGCAGCTTAGTGTGCAAGTTTTCTGGGCAGATACCGCCCCCGCTGACCTGCACTGCGCTTCCTCGGCTGTGGTAGCACGACGGAGGTGCCCGCTCCCCGCGTGCTGGAGGGCGCCCGGCGGTGCCGCCGCCCCCTCGAGGCGGCGTGCCGACCGCGCGGAGCGGCGCGGGCGTTTTTTTGTTGGCCGCAGGCGAGAGCGAGCTCCTCCGCCAGTCGGGAGCCTTGAGACGGGGGTCGATCGGGCCGGACGAACGGGGGGGGATAGGGAAAGGGGGGGTCACGACATCCACTGCATGCAGCTGGTTTCGGCCCCGCCGCGGGGCCCATTCCTCGATACATGGGGCGCCCCCCTGCGCCGGGAGGCGCCGGGAAAGTCAGCTACGTGAGCTGATTCTCACCCCCCCCTTTGCTATCCCCCCTTTCGCCCAGCCCGGGTCGATGCAAACGGGGTCAGTCAGGGCGCCAGATCCTGCAGAGCCAGGGGTGCACTGACCTGGGCTAGCGCGCCAGGGGCCTGCAGGACCCTGCAGGATCCTTCAGGATCTTGCAAAGCCCGACCGACCCATGTTTGGATTGCGAAGGCCTTACGGCCAGTGCCGCCGACCCTGAATGGCGACGACGACGACGACGACGACGACGACGACGACGACGACGACGACGACGACGACGAGCGCTCTTGGGGGCCTCTTGGGGGTAGTTTGTGGGCCTCTTGGGAAGCTCTCAGGGGCCGCTTGGAAGCCTCGTGGGGGCCTCTTGGGGCTTCCTGGGGGTCTCTTGGAGGGGGCCTGGGACGTCTTGGAGGCTTCTTGGACGGTCTTGGGGCTATCGTGGGCGTTTTCGGCCGATCTTTGGGCGACTCGGGGCCCTCTTGGGCCGTCTCGGGGGCCATCTTGGGCATTCGGACCTCATTTGGAGTGTTTTCGAGGTTTCTAGGCCGCCCGAGGGAAAACGAATCTGCCCCCCCACCCCCCCCGGGACACCCCCCGGCCCGGGACCCCCCCCGGGACCCCCCCGGACCCCCCCCCCTGGGGAAGGGATCGAAGGGAAGGGGCTTCCCTTCGACTCGATTACGACACTGCTAGATTTTTCTCTCGCTCACGAGCTTGAGAAGGAAGCTGCAGGGAAAGGGGACGACGAGGCGACGACCGACGGAGACGACGACTCGAACAGCCAAGACCCCGCACACGCCGACAGGGTCGGCGGATTTTCCTGGGTCAGTAGATCCCCGAGCCAGGCTGGGCTCAGGTGCGCTGGCACTCCGCGCGTCCTTTCCCTTCGCTCTCCGTGCCTCCGTTTTGCGCCCCTATTGCCGCGCTTCCTGCGCGAAACCGCCACGCTGCCGGGCACATGGCCGCGGGCGCCGAACAAAGGAAAGGTGTCTGGCGCGGCTTCTGGCTGCCAGCTTCCGCGAGTGTGACCTGGCGCGTGGCCTCCGACTTCAGATTCGTGGTGCTGGAGGGGGGATGGGAGAGCGGTGGATGGGGAAAGGGAGGGGGAGAGTGAGAGGAGAAGGCGCGGTGGAAGGGGGCGAAAGGGGGAGGGAGGGATAGAGGACGATAGGGGGAATAAGGACGTTGGGGGGGAGAAGGGGTTGGGGGGATGAGCGGCCAGGCCAAGAAGGGGGAAGGGGGGAGAGGATGCGGAGGGAACGTGGAGGGGGAGGGGGAAGTGCAGGGACGGGGAGCCCCTCCTGCGTCTTGCCTCGTCGTGCCCTCGCCCGCCGGCATGCCAGGACCCGTACCTCGGGAGCCAGATGGCCAAGCCCTTCGTGCAGACGCTGCAGGACGCCGGCATCATCGTGGCCGTGAAGCACTGGCTGAACAGCAACGAGGAGCGCCCGTCGGGCGCGGCGCGCCTCCCTCGCGGCGGGGGGGGGCCTCGTGCGAGCAGCGCCTGCTGGCCGTTAGGAGGAGGAGGAGTAGTAGTAGTAGTAGGAGGAGGAGGAGGAGGAGGAGGAGGAGAAGGAGAGGGAGGAGGAGAGGCAGGGGGAGAAGGAGGAGGAGGAGGAGGAGGAGAAGGAGGAGGAGGAGGAGGAGGAGGCCTTCGGGGCGTCTTTCTAGGGCAGCTGCATGGGGGGGGGAGACACGGTCTGGTAATTCTTCACGCTTCGCGTATCCCCACCAGCCCATCTCAAAACAGCAACTCTAGCGAAGCATGCCGACAGTCGTGTTTTTCAGGCGTGTTTCCGCCTGCCCCCGCATATCTCCCCTGTTCCTCCTTCCTCCCGCCTCCTTGTACATCCTCCTTGTGGTGGGAGCGGGAGAAGGACGAGGCGGAGGAGGAGGGAGAGAAAGCGCTCCTCGTGGTTTGAGTCGTTCGGGCTTCTCGTCCTGGTGTGAGTCGTTCGGGCCCTTCTTCCTGGTGTGAGTCGTTCGGGCTCTTCGTGGTGTGAGTCGTTCGGGCTCTTCGTCCTGGTGTGAGTCGTTCGGGCTTCTCGTGGTGTGAGTTGTTCGGGCCCCTCGTCCTGGTGTGAGTCGTTCGGGCCCCTCCTCCTGCCCGTCCAGAAACGACGCCCAGGCGAGTAGAGGGTCGTCCTGATGGGCTTTTCGGCGTCTTGGGTGCCTCGGGGGGGCCTCTTTGGGCCGTTTGGGATCCTCTTGGGGGCCTCCTGGGGGCCTCTTGGGGCCATCTTGGGGCCTCTTGGTGCCTCCTGGGCGCTTCTTGGGGCCATATTGGAGGAAATCGATCAAAGAAGAGGGGAGCTTTAATTAGCGCTGCCCCCTCAGAAGGCCAAAATGGAGCCAAAACCTTAGTACAATCAATGATTTTGGCTTGAAAGCAGAGGGGAGCTTTAATTAGCGCTGCCCCCTCAGAAGGCCAAAATGGGGCCAAAACCGTTGTAAAATCAATGATTCTGGCTTCAAAGAAGAGGGGAACATTTTTCTGCCTCCCCCCGTCGGGGCCAGAATCCTCGTGAGGGTGTCGTTTTTTAGCCCTCCCAGGAGTCGAAAAAGACCCCTCCAACCACCCGCGGGGCGCCCTCTCCAGGCCCAGGGGGAGGGGGTTGGGGGAGGGCTAAACCCCTCCCCGAAGGGGAAGAAGGGGGGTTGAGAACAGAGCGGGCTCTCTAAACCACTCACGCCCAAAGGGCTGGTGGGATCTGGTAATTACTTCGGCTCAGCGCGTCGCGCCGCAGTGTGGCTCACCACACGCCTCGCCACTGCCCAGTCCTCAGGCGCTCAGCGTCCCGAGCCGGTCCCAGCCTCCCGCCGCGCGGATGGGAGCGACAGGCCAACCGCTGGACAGGCACAGCGTGTCGCCGGGGCCGCCGCCGTGACATGCCAAGCAAAAGTTTCTGACCGTGGGGTCAGTGAGGAACGCATCGGCCCCGTGTGCCCGATGGCCCGTAGGGGCCTGATAGCCCAGCACGCCCAGGAGTTGTGCGGCTTCGCAATGGGGGGCCTGTCGGCGATCTATCGGCGAGTCAGTCCCCCCATCGTTGCTCCTCGCTCTCCTGGGAATTCGGGGTTACCCCCTGTCGCAACGGCTGGGCGTGGCTCGATAAGCATGGCGTAATGGTGCCTGGTACGGGGGGCCGGAACACGACCACCAAGCGATGTCCGCAACCGCCATCGAGCTTGGTTCGCGACCGTGGGACGTTCAACAACAAACGACGTACACTATATATGGGGCGATGTCCCGCATACCTTGGTGAATATACGTGCGGTTCACATGGTCGAATTATGATGTTCCAACCGACTTTAGCCTTGATCACCAGAAAGAACTTCGAGCACCAGAAAAATATACCGAAACTCGAGGGTTTTCACGTGTCGGGTCCTGGGAGACACTCGCCCGACATTGCTTCGACACTCTGTCGACACTTCTCCGGGTGCTCGAAATTATTTCTGGGATGTGGTCTTTCAGTACGATGGGAGCAACATGAATGGTAGAGCAGGTCTTGCGGCCGGTGTTGAGCGGATTCTTCTGGGCGGAGATGAGAGCGGGCCTACGTAGGACTGACCTGGCCCAGGCCGGCGTCCTTTCCAGGCTGGCGGCTAGTGGGAGTAGGGGCACGGGTCGGGAGGATGGGATGAATTTGATTCGAGGAGGAGGAGGAGGAGGAGGAGGAGGAGGAGGAGGAGGAGGAGGAGGAGGAGGAGGAGGAGGAGGAGGAGGAGGAGGAGGGGGGAAAGAAACACACAGACACAATTAATCGTCGACTCCCCAGAAAATATAGGAAAACATGGGAAGTGGGGGGGAAGACGAAAACCCAGAAAAGATAGGAAAATATATGGTATCCTGTTATTTGCGTGTATTTATTGAATCGCTTCGCTCATTCCGCCGGCCCGTGATATGGCATCGCTGGTTTTTGTCTGTGTGTTCGTTGCCCATGTTGCGCTCTTGGGGGCGGGTGTCGTTCGGACGCGTTGCGTGGGGAGTTTTGATGGTGAAGCAGTTCCCTGGGGGTCGTCTCTCGATGGGGCGAAATAGAGTCGTCGTCAAGATGCTTCTTTGGGGGGCCTCTTGGGGTCTGTTGAGAGGCCGTTCGGGGGCGCCTGGGAGACATGTTTGAAGCCTTCTGGGGCTTCTTTTGGGCCTCCTGGGAGTCTCCTGGGGCCTCTTGGCGACATCTTGGGGCCTCTTGGAGGCCTCTTGGGGCCTCTTTGGGACCTCCTGGGCGCCTTCTGGGACGGAGGGCTCCATTTTTGAGTTCTCGGTATCCCTCCTGAGTCCCTCTTGGGCCCGTCTTGGGGCCTCTTGGTCCGTCTTGGGCGGCACTTGGGCCGTCTTGAGGGCTCTCTTGGGTCGTTTCGGCGCCGTCTTGGGAGCTTCGTGGGCCGTCTTGGAGCGGTCTTGGGGGCCTCTTGGGCCGTCTTGGAGCGTCCGGAAGCCGAAAAAGCCAGAACACAAAAAACATAGAAAAAACCGATGAAAATCAACGATTTTGGCCTCTTGGGGCTCTCTTCGGAGGCCTCTTGGAAGGCTCTTGGGGCGTCTTGGAGGCCTCTTGGGCTGTCTTGGGGGCCTTTTGGGCCGTCTTGGGGTCATCTTCGGCGTCTTCGAGCGCTCTTTGGGCGTCTCGGGGGCCTCTTGGGCAGTCTTGGGGGCCTCTTGGGGCACTCTGAGCGCGCTCTGGGGAGCCTGAGAGGCCGCACCCAGAAGGAAAACCATCTCTGAGTAGACTTGGTCGGGCGGCGGTCGGGCGGCGGTCGGGCGGCGGTCGGGCGGCGACCGGGCGGCGACCGGGCGTTGGTCGGGGTACTTTTCGCCGGGGGACCCCCAGGGGCCGCCCCGCGCGCGCGAACTAGAAATACTGTTAATACTGTTAACCAGTTACCGGAGATCTTAGCACGCCCTGGCCCGTTGGGCCGGCGAATTTGTGTGCCCCTGGGTCCCCTCATTAATTCGAGCAAGCCGATCGCAGTTCAGGCTTCATCCGTGAGTACGCGGGGAGCCCTCAGCCCCTTCTGGTTAGAATTGCGAAAACAAGACGCCAGCACTCCGAATTCGACAAAGATGCCCTTCCACCCACCACCACCGTCGTCAGGGGTCGCGGAGCGCGGGGGAGGTAAGGATTGAGCAGGCCATGGGACCCGCGAGGCACGTCGTCCCCAGGCCCGGCCCCTCGCGGCCATTCTCCGAACATGGTATTCGCCAGTACTGGACTAGGGCGCTGCCAGGCTCGTGGCCAGCTCTGGTCGTCTCAGGGTCCCTTCAGGGGCATTGTGGTTGCACATTCTAGGGTTTGTGGGGCGAGATGGAGCCCTCTCCTCCCCCTGCTGCTCATCCTCCTTACCCCATCAAGGGTCTCGTCCTACTGATTCTGCTCCTCCTCCTCCTGCTGCTCCGCCTCCTGGACTCCTCCCCTTTTTGCGTGCCCATCTCGGCCCGAGCTCCAGCGGGTCGGCGACCACCTGCGCGAGCCCAGGGCCCTGCCCCACCGGTCGTAATGCAGCTCATGATCGTGTGGAGGGCGCTGGTGCTGCTGGCGGCGCCAGCGCTCGCGTCCTCTGGGCGCGGCACGGCGCTGCAGAAGGTGGTCGAGATGCTCACCAACATGGCGTCCAAGGCAAAGCAGATGAAGAACGAGGAGGAGGTGTCGTTCGCGAAGTTCAGCCAGTGGTGCGGCCACGAGAAGGCCCGCCTCGACGAGCAGATCAAGAAGGAGGCCTCGGAGCTGGAGAAGATTCAGACGGAGTCCGCCAGGCTCGCGGCCGACGCGAAGGAGCTCGGCGAGGCGGTCGCGACGCTCCAGAGCGACGTGGCCGGCTACGACGCGGAGCTCAAGGCCCAGGCGTCCGACCGGGAGAAGGGCCACAAGGACTTCCTCGCGGAGCAGCAGGACTACGGCGAGAGCGTGGATGCGCTGGAGAGGGCCATCGTGGTGCTGCAGTCGAGGTCCGCCGACGTACCGGCCGCGGCCTCGCTCCTCCAGGCTCGGTGTGCACGCAAGGGGGGCCCTGCGCCGGAGTGCCCTCTGGTGGTGCGCGGCTCTCAAGGGGCGCGGGTGCTTTCGGGTTGCGCTCAGGCAGCTCCCAGCTGGCCTCGACAGGCCCCCCGAGTAGCCCAGGGCGGTCTCAGCACCTCCACCCTCAGGCGCGGAGCGCCCCAGGGGCGCTGTCGGAGGCGGCAGCAGGGTGTTGAGACCGCCCCTGACTACTCGGGGTGCCTGTTGAGGCCGCTGGTGCTACTCTCAGCCACTCGCAGAAGGGGGTACGGGGAGGGGGGAAGGCTTCTTCGAAGCACCCCTGCTTCTTAGAAGGCGCGGGCCTTGTCTACAGATGTAGGGCCAGCGCCTTGTAAGAAGCAGGGCTGCTTCTAAGAAGCCTTCCCCCCTCCCCCTACCCCCCTCTGTGCGCCGCCAATGCTCGGGGGGGCTCTGCTGAGGCTAGCCAGGACCAGCGGGGTGGGGCGTCTGTGCACAACCCGAAAGCCATAACATACCACGCCGGGGTGCAGAGTCCAGCACGCAGCCCGCCACAGCTCTATCGCCCGCAGCGATCGGCGGGCCGTGCACCAAAAGGCCACTCTTGCCAGGGGTCACTCCTGCGTGTGGCCGGCAGGCGAGCAACCTGCCCGGCATGCCCGACAAGATCAGGTCGGGCGGGGAGCCAGAACGAGGATAGATCCGTTCCAGAGCGTTCCGGGACGCTCCCAGAGCGTTCAAGAACGCTCTGAGAAGGCCGCGGCTCTCCAGACGCTCTGAGATCTGGCCGCGGCGCTCTGAGAAGGCCGCGGCCAGATCTCAGAGATTCTCGATTCACCCTCGCCCGATGTCATCCTCGTCCTGGCTTTGTCTTACGAGGGCCGTCATCGAGACCGCGATGGAGCTCACCGGTGCGGGCGTGCAGGGCGTGAACCGCCGAGGGGCCAGCCTGCTCGAGCACGGGGCGGCGGGCAAGGCCCGCCGAGAGCCCAGCCCTTTGGACTACGAGGCGCCGGAGGCGAACGCGTACGAGTTCCAGTCCGGCGGCATCGTGGAGATGCTGAAGAGGCTTTTGGACGAGTTCGTCTCGAAGAAGGGCGAGGTTGGGGCGGGGCTAGGACGCGGAGGTAAATCCGTTTCAGAGCGTTCCGGAACGCTCTCAGAGCGTGAGTTCGTGGGAACACAGACTTGGGGCTGGCAGACCCGGGGTGGACTTTCTTCTTATGCCCTTTAATAAGGCCTCCGGAACGGAGCCGGCCTGCCACGGCACCTTTTTCGGTTGCGTTACGAAGCAAGCGAGCTTCTCGCAAGCCGCGTTCAGCGAGCCAAGCCAGGGCCAGGCAAGCCGCGCTGCCGCCGCAGGACCTTTCCGATGCAGATTGTTCTGCATTGCAGGATTTTTCTTCTGTACTGCAGCTTTTTTGTTCTGCAGCACTTTTGCGGGACATCTGAAAAATTGCAATGCCTTTTTTTTTTTTCTGCATTGCAGTTTTTGTTTCTTGCAAGTGTGGGTTCGTCCGGCCACGAGCCGCCCCTGTGGGATATTGGGTGCGGTGTGGAAATCATGTTGAACATCTGGGCTGGGCGCATGACAGGGCCCTTGGGAGTCAGGGTTTGCGCGCCCGAAACAGCTGCAAAATACAAGGCCCCAGCCCCCGGTCTGCCGACCCCCGATCAAGGGAGCCCCGATGAGTGAACGTTCTGAGAAAGCCTCTGCGCCCGAGACATCCTCCAGAGCTGTCAGATCTCAAAGATTCTCAATGTACCCTCACCCAATTCTATCCGCGTCCTGGCTTCGTTTGAGAGGTCGAGAAGGAGGAGATGAATGCGCAGCACGCCTTCGACATGGTCCGCCAGGACCTCACCGCTTCGATGGAGAATGCGAAGGACAGCATCGGGACCAAGTCCGCCCTCATGTCTGACAAGCAGGGCAAGGCGGCCGAGCTGACCAAGCAGGCTGTCTCTCTGGCAGATGTCAAGGTGTCCGATGAGAAGCTGTTCGCCGACACCAAGGTGGAGTGTGCGGAGAAGTCGGAGTCTTTCGAAGAGAAGCAGCAGCTGCGCGCGGAGGAGATACAGGCGCTGGAGAAGGCTATCGATATTCTCTCCAGCGACGAGGTTTCATCCGGGGCCACGCACCTCGCGTTGCCTCAGCGCGGCGCACACGCATCTGCACTGGCGCAGCTGGTAGGCCGAGGCGCCTCCAAGGACTCCACGGTGGAGACCGGCATTCGCCGCAAGGTCCGGGAATTCCTCCTCGCCCAGAGCCAAAAGCTCCACAGCAAGAACCTGGGCCTCCTCGCGTCGAGACTGGAGGCGGACCCGTTCGCCAAGGTGAAGAAAATGATTGAAGAGATGATAACGAGGCTGAACCAGGAGGCGCACGAGGATGCGGAGCACGAGGGTTTCTGCGACAAGGAAATGGGCGCGAGCAAGGTCACCCGTAACAAGCTGTCCGAGACCATCGACGGCCTCACCGCTGACGTCGAGAACGGCAGGGCCACCATCGCCATGCTGACAAAGGAGATCGCGGAGCTGGAGCAGGATGTCTCCGAGCTCCGGGCGGCCATGAAGGAGTCCACCGACCTCCGCTTCGCGGAGAAGAAGAAGAACGAGGAGACCGTGAGCGACGCCGTGGACGCCTCCAAGGCCGTCGCCGCAGCGGTCGCTGTGTTGAAGGACTTCTACAAGAAGTCTTCCATGGCGACCGGTTTCGTGCAGCTGGCCGCTGGCCAGCCCTACGGCTCCTCCAAGAAGGAGGCCGGCGGCGAGCTTGGCGTCTCGATGGGCTCCGAGGAGTGGAAGCTGCTGGGCACGGACGACTTCGACAAGATGGACAAAGGCCACAAGAAGGGGATGCAGACTTTCGGCGCCGTCTACCAGGGCCAGCAGGACGAGGCTGGCGGTGTGCTGGCCATGCTTGACGTCATCGCCTCGGACTTCGCGACGCTGAAGGCAGACACGGAGTCTTCGGAGGCGATCTCGGCGAAGGCGTATGAGGATTTCATGAATGGGGCAAAGAAGGACATTGCTGTCAAGACCAGGAAGAAGGAGATGAATGCGCAGGACCAGTTGTCCGCCCAATCTAGGATGAACGACGACGTCGCTGACTTGAAGTTCACGCAGGATAAGCTCCTGGCTGCTGATCGCTACTACGAGACGCTTGTGCCCCAGTGCCTTGACAAGGGAATGACGTTCGGGGAGCGCGCGAAGGCGAGGAAAGAGGAGATAGAGTCGCTGAAGCAGGCACTGGAGATCCTCAGCAGCGAGGATGTCGCCTGAGGAGGCCGCCCCTCCTCCATCGTCACTCCTCTCTCCAGTGGCCCACGGACGCTTGCGGCACCCGCCCGCCCCGCTGCCGCTTCGTTGCCGCAAGCCGACGTGAACAGTCGATAATCTAGTGCCTGCGGCCTCTGTGCCTTCAGGACTGTGGGTGTCTGAATCACAAAATCCGTCGGGCTCGGTGCTTCCTCGACTAATCCAGCTGCCTTCGGCAAGTCCCACCACCGTGCCTGGGTTGTGGGTACGAAGTCTATTGGATGTTCGTTGGGATATTGTGGGAGGCCTCTCGGGGGCCTCTTGGAGGCACGTTTGAGGCCCCTTTGGGGCCGTGATGGGGCCTCCTGGGGCCTCTTTTGGGCCTCTTGGGGGCTTCTGGGGGCCTCTTGGAGGCCTCTTGGGGCCTCTTGGGGGCCTCTGGGCGCCTCTTGGGGCCGTCCTGGGGCATTTTCGGTTCGTGCTTCCCACAGTGGGACCCTTCTGGGGCAGTCTTTGGGCCTTTTTTGGCTATCCTGGGGCGCTCTTAGGCCGTCTTGGGGCCTCTTGAAGGCCTCTTGGGATGTGTTGGGGGCCTTGGGGGCCTCTTGGGCCGTCCTTTAGCGTCGGAAAGCCGAAAAGGCGAGAACGCCGAAATCTTTCAAAGGCCCAAGGGCAATCAATGATTTTTCTTTCTTGGGGCCCTCCAGGGAGGCCTCTTGGAGGCTTCTTGAAGCGTCTTAGAGGCCTCTCTGGCCATCTTGAGGCCATCTTGGGCGTCTTCGAGCGATCGTTCGGCGACTCGGGGCCATCTTGGACCGTCTTGTGGGCCTCTTGGGCCGTCATGGAAGCCTTGGAGAGTCCCAGGCAGGCGTCATGGCCGCCCAGAGACCCCCGGTAGTAGGGGCGATGCAGGTACTTGGGCGCGGGTGTGACGGGTGGGTGGGCCCTTTGAGGATTACAGAAGCTTTGCCAGCCAGCACTTGGCAGTCTTCCACGCCCCAACGTGCTGCAGACACGGTGGCGGATATACCCAGTAGACACATCAGATCATAAATCAGCCTGCCAAAAGGTGCCCCAAGGAGATGCCGGATCCCCCGATGGCCCCAGGGACCCACAGAAGCTCTGGGACACCTTGGGACGCTCAAAGATCGGCGAAACATGTGCCCCACGATTTCTGACAGCAAGGTTGATGTGCGTATGTGGTTGGTAAGTGTTGCTATCGCACAGGGTGTGTGCACTTAGGGGTTCCACCCTTGTTGCACAGAAATTGAATGGGCCCGCCGAGGTTTCGTAACGTCGTCGCCTCACTTTTGGGAGCCCTGGAGGTCGCTTGGGGCTACCTTGGAGGACGTCGATCATGATGGGCCTGTTTTCCACCACCACCACCATAATTGGAGGAGGGAAGGAGGTGGAGGAGGAGGAGGAGGAGGAGGAGGAGAAGGAGGAGGGGGATGGGGAGGAGGAAGAGAGAGAGGAGGGGGAGGGAGGAGGAAGAGGAAGAGGAGGAGGAGGAGGAGGAGGACGACGATGAGGAAGAGGACCCCCTTCGCCTCCTACTTATGGTGTTTGCCGAGGAAAACAAGCCCACCAGATCAGAGGAAGGGGGGTCCTCAATCCAGGCCCCCTCGGAAGCCTTCAACATCGCCTCTTGGGCATTTCGTGGGGCCCTCCTGGGGCGCTCTTGGGCGGTGTCGCGGCCGTCTTTGGGTCCTCTTGGGTTTATCTTGGGGATCTCTTAGGCCATCTTGGGGCCATCGGGAGGCCTCAAAACCGACTCGGAAGCGAAAGGCGAGAATGCGCAACTGATTGAGTGTTTGAAGGATTGAGGCCTCTTGGGGAAGTCCCGCGGGCGCTCCGAGAGAACTTGGAGCCGTCTTGTGGTCCTCTGCAGGCCCCTTGGAGGCGTGTCGGAACAGATTGAACATTTTTCTGCTTTCTTGAGCCATCTTGGGGGCCATCTGGAGCATTGGAGGACCTCTTGGAACCATTTTGGGCGAAACACACGGATGGAGGGGGGAGGGGGAAGGCACCCCTCTCCGAAGGGATCAGAGTTTTGAAAGAGGAACGGAAAATCTCGTTGGACCACCTACGCCCAGAAGGTTGGTGGTATTTAATAACCCTGCTGCTGCGCTGCCCCGTGAAAGGCCGCTCGGTCTCCCAACGCGAAGGCAGTTACGATTGTCTTGAGCACTTTCCAGCCCAGTCGGCTCGGTGGTCGTGCGCCGTATTAGTATCGCTGTGCACTGCGAGGACATTTACCAGACAACCATGAACATTGCGGTCGACGAGCGCACGCAGCGCGAGATCTACACGCCGCCGTTCGAGGCAGCATGTCGCTCCGCCTACCTGCATCCCGCCCCCCGCCTCCTCGCGTGCTGGAAAAGGCAGAAGTCACCGTGCAGGAATACGCTCGGGCCTGTGGACGAGGCCAAGTGACAGCTCAGTACGAAAGGCACCGCTAACGGGGGTCGACAGCCCGCGTCACAGCAGCAGACCTTACCCAGATTAGGATGCAACTCCTAGGAGGTCTCATTCAGCAGCGGCGCTGGTACATCCGTGCTGTGGAGATCGGGCATCATCTGGTGGAATCCCGTTGGAATCCCGCGGAATCCGGTTTCATATGTCTTGATCGGGCTGGGCTCAGTCCGAGCTGATCTGGTCGCGTGGCCCCGCAATCGGGCCCGATGGCCGCGGAGGGCTCTCACGGAGGCGTCCCGGGAGCGGCTGCCGGCGTCGTGGGCCACCGCGTGGGCCCCGGAGGAGCTCCCGAGAGCAGCCCCGGGACGGCCCCTCCGCCCCTCGGCCGTCTCCGATCTGCAGACCTCGACGAGCTCGATTGCGGCCCCTGCGCGTGCCGAGGTCGCGTGAAGGCGCAGAAGAGGAGGAGAGCAAAAGTCTGAGGAGCAGGGAATGGGTGTGAGAGGAAGGAGGAGGAGGAGGAGGAGGAGGAGGAGGAGGAGGAGGAGGAATAGGAATAGGAGGAGGAGGAATAGGAGGAGGAGGAATAGGAGGAGGAGGGGGAGGGGGAGGCGGCCGCGAGGGCCAGTGGCGCGGGTCCTTGGCGCGCAGGTTGTCGGTAAAACAGCTGCGTCGTGTAGCGCGAGTTGCTGGTCCGCCACAGCTTCCAGCACGGGTTTTGGCGCCAGCTGTGGAGGCAGGTGGTCCGCCCCCATCTTCTCCCTCCACAGTGAATGGCTCCTGGAGGGAGGTCTGGGGTCCAGGACCTGTTTCTCTCAGGATGCGTTTGCTTCATGTCAATGGGGCTCTTGGGCAGTGGCCCACGTCGGGCGGAGCTCGGGCGGCCAAGTCGCTCCAGAGTGTGCCGGAACGCTCTCAGAGCCCTCCAGGGCGCTCTGGGAAGGCTGCGGCGCCTGATGCATCCTCCAGAATCGCAGGATCTTAAAGATCCCCGATCTGCCCCAGGCTGACTTTGTCCCATTCGTGGCTTTGTCTTGCCCAGGCCCCCGACGTCGTATTTTTGCGCATGACGTGGACCCCCAGAGGTCTGGACCCCTTCCTGGGGACCAGCGTTTCACCGTGCGTCGTAGTTTTTGACGGCCCTGAGGCCCCGCAGGGGCCCAGGCAGGCCGAACAATAACAATTATCCGGGCGAAGGACCCAACCGTATGCAGTTGCGAGAACCATCGTTGTGTCATCGCCTTCGGGGGATCTCCTCATGGACCATGCAGCATGCGAAGGGTGTGCGGATATGGGGCGGGGCCGCTATGTTGGCGCTGCCACTGGTGATTTTAGGTGGAACCCACTATGGGGCAGCGAAACGTAAGAGGGATGCGCCGCAATGGGGCGGGGCGAAGGAGAGCTCCCTATGGGGCCACGAAGCGCTGTACTGGG
>CAUYUJ010004592.1:468671-501171 GCA_963575745.1 Prorocentrum cordatum | reverse complement strand
CACAGAGAGACGGCGAGACAGAGGGACAGACAGAGAAAGAAAGAGTGAGATATATATATATATATATATACACACACACACACACACACACACACACACACACATAACGGGGGACCGGGTCCGGGGGCCCGGGGCCGGGACCTCGACCGCAAATGTGGGCTCCGGGGGGCCCGGAGGCTCGTCGGGGCTTGCCGGAGGCCTCCCCGGTCAGACAAGAGGGCCCCAGAAGCGCCCAAGACGGCCCAAGAAACTTCCAAGAGGCCTCCAAGAGGGCTCCGAGATGCTGAAGATGGCCTCCAGACGTCCAAGGACGCCCCCAAGAGGCCCCAAGAAGCCTCCAACATGCGTCCCAAGAGGGCCCCTAGACGCAAAAAATTGCCCATTCCCTTTGTAAAACGTGCATTTTCAACAAAGTTGCCTTTTGGGCTTTCCGACGTTACAGGACGGCCCAAGAGGCGCCCAAGACCGCCCCAAGACGGCCCAAGAAGCTTCCAAGAGGGCCCCAGGACAGCCCAAGAGGGCCCCAAGACGGCCCAAGAGGCGCCCAAGATGGCCCAAGAGGGCCCCAAGACGGGCCCAAGAGGGGGCCCAGAGGGGGACCACGAACCGCAAGCTCGAGCCTTCCGCCCCAAGAGGCCGCCAGGAGGCCCCAGGAGGCCCCTCAAGAGGCCCCAGGAGACCCCCAAGAGGCCCAAAGGAGGCCCCGAGAAGCCCCAAATCGGCCCCCCAAATGCTTCGAACCTGCTTCCAGGAGGCCCCCGACAGGTTCAGAGGCTCCCAAGAAGCTACGTCAAACTCCCAGCGAGCGGCCGGACGAGGCCCCCCAAAAAATCCCAAGAGGGTTCCAGTATTTGTATCCTTCAGCGCTCTCTGGCCTTCTTTCCCCTGCCCCCTTCCCTGCGACTTTCGTTGACTCAAGCTCGCCTCCTCTCCATTTCCTCTCTCTGCCTCTCTATCTCTCTCTCTGTCTTCTTCTCTCTCTCTCTCTCTCTCCATATCTTTTTTTTTCTCTCTCTCTCTCTCTCTCTCCTTCGCTCTCTGTCTGTCTGTCTCTCTCTCTCTCTCTCTCCCTCTCTTTCTCTCTCTCTTTCTCTTTCTTCCTTTCATATTCCGTGTCCTTGCGACCTTCTGCAGTCCCCGACGTCGCCACGGCTGGATTCGCTCGAGCGTGTCTTGTGATGTGCGGCGGTGCGAAGCCCGTCCCACTGATCAAGGCACAGGTACGAAATGATGGGTCCATCATTTCTTGCCTTCCCATGTGCGTTTTCCCAATCGATTCCTGGGCCCGAGGTCGCAAGAATTACGACGTCGGAGGTCTGGGGAGGCGGGAAGCACGACCTGGACCTCCGACGTCTTGGAAAAATCACGACGGCGGTTTCGGTCAATTTTCGGCCTCCGGGGCCCCTCGCAGGGTCCCGGGACCGTCAGAAAACGACTCAGGATGAAAAAAAAAAACACATCCCCAGGAAGTCGTCGAGAGGTCCAGGGGCCGCGCACAGAAAGCATCACGACATCGGACGTCCAGAGAGGAGGTAGGAACACGAGGAGGAGGGAGCCCAGACCTCCTGGCGACGCAACACCAAATACAACAAAAGCTTCCTCGCGACTTCCCCCAGAGACTCTAACTACAGAAACTCCTTTCGTATTCCGGCCAGAAACATCCAGAAACGATGTACATTAGCCCTGGCGGGGGGAGTGATGGCGATGGTGATTTTCATGATGACGACGGTGACGATCCTAGCTAGAACCTAAGCGCGCGCGAAGCGCGCGCGTGGTTCTAGTATATATATATAGAGAGAGAGAGGAAAAAAACAGAGAGTCACAGAGAGAGGAGGACAGGACTCCGCCGCCCTCGGCCGTCGCATCGCTCCGAGGGTGCGGGGTGCGACGCCGGGCCCCGGAGCAGCCGCGGCAGTCCCCCGGCAGCCGGGCCCCCCCGAGGGGCGCGGCCTGCCGCCGCTGGCCAGAGGGCGGGAGGCCACTGCGCTCTCCGGCCCCGGCACGCCGTGAGCTGTGGCTTTCTGCCCACGGCGTGCACCCTCAGAGGTTCGGTCGAGCTCCGCAGGGCTCTGCACAGAATGCTGAAGTCCACGTGGCTTGAAATCTGGGGAAACCAAAAAGTGGCATAGACATAAAAAACTCGGAGGTCCGCGCGGATTTCTCGGATCGGCGCTGGACCCTCCATGGCGCGCGGAGCGCGCCAGGGGCGGCGCCGGAGGCGCCGCCAGGAGGCCCCAGCGCCGATCCGAGAAATCCGTGCGGACCTCCGAGTTTTAATGTTTATGCCACTTTTTGTTCCCCTAAAATCGGGCATGTAGGAGGACGTGCCCGACCTAAACGTAGCTGCCACCCTTATCACAAAAAACTCCAGGGGGGTGCGCCCCTCGACGGGCATCCGTCGAGGCTCGGGTCGGACGAAAGGGGGGCATTGGGTCTGGGGCTGAAGCCGTCTGCGTGCCGCAGATTTCGTGACTCCCCTGGGCACACTCTTCGATGCGTTGGCGCCTCTGGCGCCGGGGGGCGCCAGGAAAACCAGTTGCGTGAGCTGATTCGCTAATCCTCGCCTTGCTATCTCACCTGTTCGTCCGACCCGAGAGGTCTCGACCCTCTCCCTGGGGCTTGCCTTCTTACTCCCGAATCATTTTTGTTGGCGAGCCAGGGGCCAGGTCAGGGCCTCCAGGAGCCGAAACGTGCTGGCGGCTCCCTCAAGGGGGTGGCGCGAGGGAGGCGGCCTTCTAAGACGCCTGGAGGTTTCTCAGACCGCAGGAGCCTGCTTACAGGTGCTTCCGGGAAGGCATCTTGGAAGCCTGGACGGGGGCCTCTGAGACGCCCCCCCCCTTGCCTCCTCAGAAGCCCCCCGCGCCTTCTTGGCAAGCGGCCCTCCTCGCGTCACCACCCTGCCCTGGCCGCCAAGAAAAATGTCAAAAACGTGCTGCCATCATCCAGCTGCCGTCGCGGGTGGCCAGGCAGCGGCAGCTCAGAGGCGCCCCGCCCCCAGAGGGGGGCAGGAGGCGGGGGGAGGGCTTCTCGGAAGCACCCCTGCTGCTGAGCAGGCGCGGACCTCATCTATGGATGTAGGGCCGGCGCCTTCCAAGCCTTCTAAGAAAAGGGAAACGAACAATGACATCCTCAAAAACCCGGAGGTCCGCGCGGATTTCTCGGATCGGCGCTGGGGCCTCCTGGCGGCGCCTCCGGCGCCGCCCCTGGCGCGCTCCGCGCGCCAGGAAGGGGGTCCAGCGCCGATCCGAGAAATCTGCGCGGACCTCCGAGTTTTTACGTTTATCGTTTATGTAATAGTTCGTTCCCCTCAGATTCAGTCGGGCCTGTCCCTCTACAGGGGAAATGTTTAAAAATAGTTTAAAAAGATAGTCTGGGGATATTTGTTTGTGTATTGTTGGGCATCGTCAGATTTTTCTCACACAAAACATCGTCAACATCTCCCTGTAGGGGGACACGCACGACTTTGCCCTGAGAAGCCCCCCCCCTTTCCCTCTACCGCCTCGTGCGCGCCGCCAGCCCCGCCCGCCCAGCGACCCCCCCCCTCGGGCAGCCTCCGCCCCCCGCGGGCCCCCGCTCCCGGAGGCTGCCTTCGCGGCCGGTGCGGGCGCGGTGGTCTGCCCGTACAACAAGGCCCCCCCCCCCTGCTGGGGGTGTTCGCCGCCCTCTCGCTGTCGCCTCCTCCTCCTCCTCGGCCTCCAGCCCCTGCCCCTCCCCGCTGGCGCCCTGCCTGCAACTGGTGCCGCTGCACCCACGCGCTGGTCGGTGGCCCCGAAGCGGCTGGAACGACCATCTAAGATTTGGAGGCGCTGCTCCATGTTCGTTGTGCCCCCGCATCCTCCTCGCCCCTCCCCCCCTTCCCATCTGTATCCATGCCCTGAGAGGTGTCTGATCTGATCTTCCCCTCTCCCTCCTCGTCCTCCTGCCCACATCTCACTCTCCCTGCCACCATCTCTCCTCGTCCCTCGCTCCTCGTTCCTGCTCTGCTCCTCTCCTCCCTCCGCCTTCCCCCCTCCTGGTGTGCTGGCTGGCACCGAAGGGGCCCGGACGCTGCTGGAGGTGGCCTCGGCACAGGGTGATCCCAGCTTCCCCCACCTCCTCTCGTCATGGAAAAATGCGACGATAGGTTTTTGCCAATGTTCGGACTCTGCAGGCTGGCCCCAGGATCGTCAACAAAAACGACTCGGCATGAAAAAGCCCTGGGGGTCCAGACCTCCTCCTCGGGGTCCACGCCATGAGGCAACCTCGACGTCCAGGGTCCGCCCCCCGTGTGCGGCCCGGCACCGAAGGGGCCTGGGCGTGGCCGGAGGTGGCCTTGGCCCAGGAGGGCCCCCACCAGGCAGGAGGAGGCCTGCAGCTCGTGGCCAGGGCAGGTAGGCCCAGAGGAAGTACCGCAGCAGCTGAGCGTCGGTGCTCAGAGCCTCGTTGTCGACACGCAGGCTCGCGACTCGGAATGTCCTCCCCGTCCATCCTCCCCCGTCGCCTTCCTCCCGGGTGCCCCCAAAACGATGCGGTGACCACACCGTGTGGTGAGTCAGCAGGCCGTCGGAGTGACGGCACGGCTTTTGGACTCGGGTCGTTCTCCGAGGATGTCTCGGGCAACTGGTTCCTCCAGGGTCCGAAAACCGTGCGGTCACAGACCGTGCGGCGAGGTCGTGGAGGGGTCCGGGGTCGCCGCACGGTGTGTCACCATACCGTTTTGGGATGCGGTGAGCGCGTTCGTCGAGGAGCGGGCACACAAGGCTTCAGACACTGAAGGTTTCCTTATCTGGTGAGGGCGGCGGTGAGATCCATGGCCAATCCACGATTGGAATTCCACCGGCTTCCGTACCCTGGATTCCATGTCCAATGGCCCCCCACCGTAACCCGTACCCGATCCTCCTTCTCGCCCAGATTTCTCCCGCCCCTCATTCGCCCTCCTCCTCTCCAGCTGGGTCTGCCGGCTCGGTAGGCCGCAACAATAAGGGTGGTGGAGGCGATCGCGGTTCGGGCAGTGTAGGCGGTGGCAAGCAGGATGGGCTTCAGACGGACATGGGCAAGCTTGTTCTCACGGTGTCTCGAGAGCTCGCGGACGTCTCGTCGGCAGTCTTCCTGAAGTGCGAAGTGCTGGCCTCAGGCTGTCTAGGCGGCTTGTCCGCATGCGGGGCGCGAATACGACGCGGGGTCGAAGGGTCTCAAGGAGCGGAGCAAGCATGGCGAGAATGTGGATTTCCGTCAGAGGGGTCCGCCGCACGAGTCCATCGTCATGGCGGTGGCGTAGGCCGACGGTCAATGCGCAGATCATGTAGCTGTGGGGGGACATCGCCAAGTCCCTGCTGCTGGCGGTGGCACGCGGGTGCCCGCACTTCCATGCGAAGACCTTCCGCAAGGGGGACAACACCCCGCAAAAGGGCGCCTTCCTGACGCTCCATTGGGACACCCCCTGGGCTCGACGATGGCTGACCTGCTCGGGCAGCTTGTGATCTTGGGGCGCGGAGTCTAGTTGCCAGGGCTGGCCCCGAGGGGGCCACTGGACCGCGAAGTGTCGTCACTGACCGGGAGCGATCGCAAGTACAGTCAAGACGCTGGAATAAGGAACAGTTTGGGTTCGGAAGGGGCTCGATGTTCCTTAGGTCCCTCCAGTGTTGTTCCTCTTGCCCTCCTGGGGCACGGAGGCGCTTACAGGGCCAAGAAGGGGCTTCGTTCCTTATTTAGCGTTCCTTCTTTCAGCGGCCCGACTGTAAGCAGGGTTCAGCCCAGTCTCAGACTTCAGCAGCTCGTTTCTAGGAGCACTGCTTTTCGGAACGCCCCTTCGGAGAGGCTTCGAGGGCCCGTTCGGAGGATCCGACTGCGAGAGCAGCGCAGAGCTACCCGCGGGCCGAGCTACCTGCAGGACCCTTCTCAGTTATTCCGCCTCACCTGCGAGGCTTTAGCAAAGGGATGGGTGCGCGTTGTCCAGTGCTCGTGGTCGGGCGGCGGGGGCAGAGCCCAGCCAGCAGCGTGCGCTGTTGTGCAGAAGGCGGCGCTAGGCAGAGTTCCATGTGGTGGCGCACAGTGCGCCTCTGAATCCTTCGAATGCGTTGCAGCGTTGTTTGCGAAGTCAGGCTTTCCGTTAGCGCTGAGATACTTTCGATGTTCAGAGTTCCAGTATAATCCAGTCTAGTTTTCCTGCTCATCCTCTTCCTCCTCCAAATCCTCCTCCTCCTCCTCCTCCACCTCCTCCTCCTCCTCCTCCTCCTCCTCCTCCTCCTACTCCTCCCCCTCTTTCTCCTTCTCCTCCTCTTCCTCTTCCTCGCCCTCCTCATCATCCTGCATCCGGATCGAGGATCGATCTGTCTAAAGCGTTTTTGTCTCCGTCGGGCCCCTGAAACCTCTGGATGCATCCAGGGAGCTTTACAGGCCTTCTCCTGTCGTCGCCGTCCTTTTGGTCCTGCTTGCCCTGCTCGCCCCACTTATCAGCGGCCTCATCCCTGCCGCCCGCCACTCCTAGATCCTAGACGACGACGGCGACGACGACGACGACCGCCCTCGGCCCGCGACGACGAACACGCCGCCGCCACCGCGCCGGCCGCGGCCGCGGCCGAGGCCGGCCGCCCGGCCTCTGGAGGGCGCCGAGGTTCGAAGGCTGCCGGGAAGGGTTCGTTGGACCAGGCCGGTTTAATCGCAGGCCCAGAGGTTGACACCAACACTGATATCGGCGGTGTGCCTCCACCGAGGGAAGGATTTCCCGATCTCGGTGATGGTGGTAATAGTCTGGCTTCCAAGGTGACCGAAAGATTGCCACCAACACCGAAATCTAGGATCATCTTCCCCATGTGGAGGGAAACCCCTGTGCTGGTGTTGGTGCCCATTTCTAGGCCTCCAAGGTTCCGCTAGACCTGAGGCTCCCCCAGCCCGGCTTGAGGCCCCACGGCTCGGCATGCGGCGCTCCAGCATCCTTCGAAGCCACCCTTCTTGAAGCAGACCTTTTCGCCCCTCCTGGGAGGTGAACGGTGCGCGCGCCTGCGAAAGCGAGGGGCTGCTGCAGGGCCTGCTGCGGGAGAAGCTGGGCTTCCGCGGCTTTGTGGCGACGCCCCCGTCGTCGTCGTCGTCGTCGCCGTCGCCGTCGTCGTCGTCGTCGTCGTCGTCGTCGTCGTCGTCGTCGTCCTCGTCCTCGTCCTCGTCCTCGTCCTCGTCCTCGTCCTCGTCTCCGCCGCAGCCGCCGCTCGAAAGCGAAACATCGGGCTGGCGACGAGCCCGCTCCTCAGGGGAGGACCGGTTGAGACCACAGTAGTTGGCCTTCGGCGGGGGGGGGGCCCTCGTGGCCACGAGCGGGGCGCAGCCCGGAGAGCTGGGGCGCGTCTGGGCCCCCACAGGGGGTGCGGGGGCCGTTTGTGAGCTGCCGCTGTTTCTCAACTCACCTGGCATCGCTCGGACGTGTGCATTTCTTTCTCGGCGAGCACCATCGAGGAGCATCCTTGAGCACTTGGCGAGAAAACCACGCACGAAACCGACAAACAAACACAGGATGTGGACGTCCGAGCGATGGCGAGCTCACCTTCTTCCGAGATCTCGGCGGCCCCTTTCCCACGGCGAAGGTGGCGAGGAAAATTCTGCACCAGCACAATCATCCTGAGATCCGCGCGGATGTCCTGGATCGGCGCTGATCCCCCCTGGCAGCGCTTGCGCGTTCCGCGCGCAAGGGATACCAAGACTCCAAGAACATCCCCACGGACTCCCGAACTATTATGTTTATGCAGTCTTCTCTTCTTCGAGACGCCACCGTGGTCGGGGGGACGTTTGGAGGAGGAGGAGGAGGAGGAGGAGGAGGAGAATGAAGAGAATGAGGAGGAGGAGGAAGAGGAGGAGGAGGAGAAGGAGGGGATGAGGAGGAAGGGGAGCCGAGGGGAAGGATCTGAGGCCTGCGGATGTTCGCGTGTCCCCGGAGGATGTTCGGATGTTCGTTCTCGAATGTGTTTCTGATGCTTTCAGATGGTGTCGGACATGGTCCGAGCTTGTCGGGTGCAGGAGCAGACGGAGGAGGGGAGAGGAGGGACGATGAGGGAGGAGGACGGTGAGGAGGGAGGAGGAGGAACGAACAGGGATGAGCATGAAGGAGACGGAAGGCGAAAGTGGAGGAGGAGGAGGAGGCGGAGGAGGAAGAGGAGGAGGAGGAGGCGAGCTCATGGGCATCCAGGTGGGCGTGCTGAAGCTGGACGAGCCCGCTTCCCGCCCGTGAAAAAAGGGCCTGGGCTAAGGGTCCGCCTGGGGCGAGGCGGGCAAGCATGTTTCGCCCCGTCCTGTAGCCCTTGCGAGAAGGGGGGCCGTCGCCAAGGTTGGAGCTCTTGCCCGCGCGCTGCTGGTGCTGGGCCACGAGGGCGCGAGTGCGGGGCGCGGCGAAGCCGCGCGAGGTAATGCGCCCGTAAACCAGCCCGCGGGGCCGCGCGCGGGCCGAGCGCCGCCGCGAGATGCAGAGGCACGATGGCGAGAGCAACGCTGCAGGCAAGGCGAGGCTGTCGGCAGCGATGGCGGCGGGCAGGAAGCCCGCCAATGCTCGCACCTCGCGGTCCGAAGGGGGGCCGAGGAAAGAGTCGGCGCGGTGCTGATGTCGGACGGTGGTCTGCCCGGGGGGGGCCCGGCCCCCGACCTTTCTGTCTGTGGCGGAATGGGGCAAAAGCGCCGCCGGCGGGGGCCAGCTGGCGCGGCGACCGAGACGCCCGTGGGGCTGCCGGCCTGGGCGAAGTCGGTGCCCGCGGGATTCGGCAGCCAGCTGCTGGCCGTCAGTTCGGCCGTGCCGCTGGTGGACCTCGCCCTGGCGCGCCCTGGCAACCTGGGGACCTCCGCGCAGGAGTTCGAAAGCCAAGCGTTCACCTTGCAGTGAAGCGGCGGGTGCGTCCGCGATCAATTGCCGCTGCCCCTGCCCAACATCTCCGAAGGCGCGCGTCGGTCCTAGCATATGATAGGATCGAGAAACCACCGGTGCCGCTCAATCGATGCAGCGAATCGCGTGCTGATCGAGGCCTAGAGCTGCCGGGGTTTCCTGGGCCTCAATTCCATGCGCCCGCAGGCCCGCGCGGGCGCCCTGCCGGCGCGGGGCGAAACTGACCTTGCCCAGGGGCACGCAGAATGGCAGAAACATGAAAAACTCGTAGGTCCTCGCGGGTTTCTCGGATCGGCGCTGGGCCCCCTCACTTGCGCGCGGAGCGCGCCAGGGGAGGCGCCAGAGGCGCCTGAGGCGCCGCCGGGGGGCCCAGCGCGGATCCGAGAAATCCGCGCGGACCTCCGAGTTGTTTCTGTTTATGCAATTGTTCGTTTCCTGATTACTTCAGGAGGCTGCGATGGCGCTCGTCCGCGCTCGGGCTGAGGAGTTCGCCTCGGACACCTTCGAGGTCGCGCGGGCGCCGCCGCTCGCCGAGGAGGCGGCGAGCTCGACGGTCAACTACAGCGGCCGGCCGACGATGCGGGGGCTGCCCCGCGCGCGCGCGGATTTGGCCCCTGGCCGGCCGAAGCGCAATCGCGCCGCGACGTTGCCTGCCATCGACTTCGTGGAGCCCGACGTCGCGGAGTGGCTGGCGGACCAGGGCAGGCGCGGAAGGGGCGAGGCGGACTGGTCCCACCCGATACCGCGGGCTCGCGCCCACGTCGCGCCCTTGCGCGAGTGGGAGACCCTCGCGCTGCACCTCGCGGGCCTGGGCGTCTTCGCGGTGCTTCCCGCCGAGGACATGGCATGCGTCGGCGGCCAGGCGTTTCCAGGCGGCCCCTACGCTGTCGAGAAGAAGGGGCAGCCGGGCCCTTGGGCCTAATTAGTTATTGCGGCCGCGCGTCGGTGAGGCGGCCATTCTCGCGGCGTCCGCGAGCTGGGTGGCGTTGCGCACCGCCCAAGGGGAAGCTGCTCCCGTGGTTGGGCGAATATCAGGAGGGTGCCTCCTTCGCCAGGAGGACGCCCGCGCGCGGCATAGGTGCGCGGCGGCCGGTGGCCCGCTGACGGGCAAGCTGTTCGGCCAGGGCGAGCCGCTCGTGCACCTCGCGTCCGCGGCCATTGCGATGGGCTGGTCGATGGCGGTGCGCTGCGCCCGCACCTCCATCGGCGGCCGCGCCGCCCCCCCCCCCGCCGTTGGGCGCTGGGCGCTGGCCTCCCGCCGCTGGCGGAGCGGTGCAAGGATGCGCCGCGGCCCGTGGTCGCCGCGGCCGAGGCGCTGACTGCGGCTGGTAGCAGTCCTACATCGGCGACTGCGACGCGCCCGAGATCGCAGAGGAGGCGCGTGTCAGGCGACTCGTCGGGGCTCTCGCGCAGCCGCTGGCCGCGGCGCAGGGGGCGGGGGCGCCTCCTTGTCCGAGAAGGCCCGCCCTTGAGTCCAGCGCGCGGGCGCGTCTGTCGGCGGCGCGACTTGGCCGCTCGGCAGCGCTGCTGGCCGAAGCGCCAGGCGTTGCGGCGAGGTTGTCGGCGTCGATCAGGCCCGACGCGGCCCCGCAGCTTCGCGAGGATCTTGGAGTTCAGGAGGCCGCTGGTCAGCGTGCTCCACGTGGTGAGCTCGCGGCGGACGAGCGCCCGCCACTCGTCGACGGTCGAGTTGCTGCTGGTCGCCACCCTGCTCGCGCCAATAGCGGCGGCCTCGCCGCGAGCGGACATCGAGGGCGCGGCCGCCGCGCCAAACACCTCGGCGCGCGCGCGCCCTCTGGCCCCAGGGCCGACGCGGCGCCCGGCGCGAGCCGCCGCCCCAGCAGCGGGCGCGCGTCGCGGGCAGACAGGCGGTCGCTGCCATCAGGGCAGGGACAGCAGCCGACGCCTCCAGTCCGCGCTGCGTCGGCGGGCCGCGGCCGCGGCCGCGGCAGACGCGCGCCCTGTCGTCGGCTGCGCGGCGTTCGAGGGCGCGCCCGCGCCCGCGCCGCCTGCGCTGCGGGGTGGTGCTGGTGGTGGGGGGGGGGGGCTGCCTGATGCGCGCTCGGCTGAGCCCTGCTTCTCACCGCGGCCGGGCCCTCACCTCTCCGCGCGGGCGCTGCGACGAGGCAGCGATGATTCGGCGCGGTCAGCTCCCCGCTGAAGCGCCACGGCGCAGCCGAGGCTGGCGTCGAGGCGCTCGGCGAGAACGGGGGGCGCCGACGCGCTCGTCTCCAACTATGTACTTCGAGACCGTTCGGGCTGCCGGAGCCGGCGTCGCAGCGGTCGGCAACGCGATGGCTGGAGCGATAGCTGAACTTGAGCTGGGCGCTGCTGAAGGCGCGGCGAAATCGGGGGCCCTCGGCGCGGGCGCTGCCGCTGACGCCCGAGATCGTCGGCGCCACAGGAGGCCTGGCAGTCGAGGCGGGGTGCGTCGTCATCGCGCGCCTCCTGATGGTTGCCTTCGAGGGCCTGCTGCGCGGCGGCGAGGTCTTCGACCTGCGCAGAGAAGACGTCGCGTTCCGCGGATGCCGCACCGCCTCCCGCGTCGCCTCGCCCAAGACAACGGCGGGCCAGGACGCGGCCGAGGCGGCGGCGGTTCAGTCGCGCATCGCGCTGCAGCTACTGCAGGCGACGCCAGCTGGGCTGCCCAGCGCGGAATGCGCCTGACGGCCGCGCAGGCGCCGGTCGAGGGCCTCGGCTTCGCGCGCCCGTTCCGCTGGCGCAGCCGCCGCAGCGGGGCGCTTCCGAATATCTCCTTGCGCGCCAGGATCACGGGGGGCACCCTGGCGCGCTGGAGACGGGCCTCCAGGGGGGCGGCCCGCATCTGCGTAGAGGGCGCGGTGGCCGACCTCGCGCGCGCTAAGGCAGGAGACGCGCAGGCGAGTGGCGCCCGACGTGGGCTTGATGTCCTGCTCGCCTTCTTTCTGTTCTGAGAGAGCACACCATCTGTGATTATCAGCCTGCGCATCAGAGACCCTGCAGCTCAGAAGCCGATGGTGCAATCGTATGTTTATATTAAAAATCACGGCCCCTGGGCAACCCGCGTGTATATTTGCGTGGCAGCTGCCCGGCGTGATTCTCTGTTCTCGTAGTTCGACTAGGGGCGCGTTGGAGTAGCGTAGTGCCCGCCCCCTTCGCTCTCGGACGTTTGGGTCCTGCGGTCCGCTCGGAGGTCGAAGGGCGCCGTGCCCTTGCGGATGCGCGTTCGCGGGTCCGTGAGGCATCTGTCCCCCGAGGCTATCGCGAGACGCAGCTGCTTCCCTGGGATTCGGGCTGGGCCTCGTCCGTGCGGGGCGTCTGGGTGTGTAGGCGCTATCGAACTACTTGACGATTGGCGAGTGCGCGCCTGGCGGAAAACGTATGCCCGCAAACGCGCTCGCGTATGATCCGGCGGCGAACGAGCTGGGAACTGAAATGGATAAGGCCTTTTTCAGAAGGCGGCGGGACTCCTCAGAAGCCCTCGCGCCTTCTTCGAGGTTGTTTTGTGCCTTCGGGGAAGGCGTGGGATTGTTTTTCTTGTCGGAAGGCCGGGTGACTTCCGAGCCTTTTGCGTTCGGGCCACGTCCCCACTTCCTTCTCCTGGTCGTGGCCTTTTTGGGCTCCCGCCCGCTTGCCACCTGCTCGCAGAGCTGAACGTTTCGCACGCCCGGGGCTCAACCCAGGGAGCAGCGCCGTGCCCGCCCCTCTCGTTTTTGGATGTTTCGGTCTTGCGGCCCGTTCGGGCCTTTGCGCTCGCGCGTCCGTTGTTTTTTTCCCCTGAGTGCTCTTGCGAGGCGGAACTGTTTCCCCGGGAGTTGAGTTGGGCCTGGTCTGTGTGGGGCGTTGTGGGGTGCATGCGTCATTATCGAGCAGTCTGACCATTGGCGGGTGGACGCCTGGCGAGGAAAGAAAAACCGAGAGAGAGAGAGAGAACGAGAGACATAGAGAGAGAGACATACTGACAGACAGACAGACAGACAACTACACATATGTACAGACAGGCAGCCAGGCAGACAGGGAGAGAGAGGGAAGTGCTTGTGTGTGTGTTGGGGGGAGACAGCATGAAAGAGAGCCGGAGACAAAAAAGAACACACATAATGGCACAACCTTCATATGCAGGTATAGGTTTGTTTTGGTTTATTTGGTGTATGTATATGTCTTTCGTTCTTTTCACACATATAGATATTTTATATGTGTAGAGAGAGAAACAAACAGAGGACCATCTGCATACACATATAAATATATGTGTATAGGAAGAGAGCGAGATAATGATTGAGGAGGGGTAGGAAATAGAGTGAGGGATGTAGGGGGAGTGGCAGTGAGAGTGAACTAGGGAGAGAGAGAGAGAGAGAGAGAGAAAAACAAACAAACAAACAAACAAAAACATGGAAACCAAGAGAGGGGGAGAGAGAGAGCGAGAGCTAACAAGAACAATAATATAGAGGTGCAGAGATGGATGTAGAGCGGTATATATATATATATGTGTAGAGAGAGGGTATGAGCGAGAGAGAGAGAGAGAGAGAGAGAGAGAGCGCAACACAGAGAGCGAGAGGGAGAGAGGACGAGAAAGAGAGAGAAAAAGAGAGACCAACACAATGAGCATGGAGCGAGGGAGTGAGGGTGAGGGAGAGAGGGGGGATGAGGAACGGTGGGTGGTGGCCGTCCTTTCTGTTTTTGCACTGCCCAGACACGAGCCTCGGGGAAGTTGCTGCGACGTCACATCGTCTCCCTCCTCCTTCCGCCTTCCTCCTCCCCTGCCCTCCGTACCTCCGTCCCTCCTCCCCTCCTCCCACCCTCTCCCAGCGTTTTGCCGCCTGCCCCCCTTCGCCCAATCAGGTGAGCGAGTGGGACGCCGCGCGGAGCTCGGGATCGCGCGCCGCGCGGGGCCTTCCGCGCGGGATCGGCAGCCTGAGCCACATCGCATCGTGGCGTCCTTCTCGAAATTTCGACCTTCGAGGCTCGAGGGGTGGAGGCATCTTCGGTCGATCTTCGAAGGTGGGCCCAGTGTCGGGCGTCTGGAGGCCTCTTGGGGGCCTGAGGGGAGCCTCTGGGGACCTCCGTGGGTCAGGGCCCAAGGGAGGCGAGGCACAGAGAGGAGGGGCCAGGGTGAGCAGAGGGTGAGAGAAGGACGGACGGTGGAGGGCGGAGGAGGTGGAGGGAGGGCATCTCCACTGGGACCTCGCTGCCTTCAAAAATTGTCCTGGGGCGCATGCAGCCCAGGATTTCGAGGCCGGTCCAGCCGAGGCGACAGGGGGGCTCCCCATGAGGCCAGAACAGAGGGAAGGCGTAATGGACGTTCCCCTCATCCTCGGGCTGTTCTCCGAGTTCGTATCTATTTGTGCCACTCCCTCGCACAGTGTGTCTTCGGAGCTGCCCTGTCACCGAGGCGGGCTGCGTGCAGTGATTTGCGAGGACCTTTTCCTGCTAGTTCCCTTCTACAGAGATGCGTGAAGAAACGGCACAAGCTCCGGGCCACGCATCGAAAAGATGTCAGCGCTGGATGCCTGGGGGGGAGAAGGGAGGGTGAGGTCCTCCTCCTCCTCCCTCCCTCCCTCCCTCCCTCCCTCCCTCCCTCCTCCTCCTCCTCCTCCTCCTCCTCCTCCTCCTCCTCCTCCTCCTCCTCCTCCTCCTCCTCCTCCTCCTCCTCCTCTGGGGGCCCTTCCCTTCTCCCCCCGTGTGCCCGCTCGAGAGCGGCCCCCGAACCTGTCTTCGAGCGCATGCCGCGTTCCGCCCAGGACCTCGAGGCGGGCGTCGAGGCAGGTCCGGCCGTGGCCGCAGAGGCCCCCGGTGGCCCAGGAGGAGGAGGAGGAGGAGGAGGAGGAGGCGGCTCCTCCTCTGGCCTCGGCCTCCCCCCTGGCTCGACCATTTCTCTCCCTCTCCCCCAGAGGAATCTCCCAGGAGGCCTGCCCCGAGGGTCCCGAAGCCTGAGGTATATCGAAAGCAGGGGAAAAGAGGTGTAGGCTCCAGGAGCGCGCGTCGACCCCCCCAGGCGCCCATCGGATCGTCGGCAGGGGCCCCCGATATAGCCCACTCCGCCCAGGAACGTCGGGCGCTTCTGGCGGGGCCCTATCGGCGATCTATTGGCTTGGCATCGCTCGGACGTGTGCATTTTTCCTTCGGCGAGGGCCATCGAGGAGCATCCTTGATCATTTGGCGAAAAAAACACGCACACAACCGAACAAAAACACAGGGAATGGACGTCCGAGCGATGGCCAGTTGGCGATGTATCTGGTGCATCGCCCAGGCATGCAAAAGCACCTCGCAGTTGATGTGGCAACGGACGTAAAAAGGCATCGGTCTCAGGTATCATGGTAACCGGGATAGGTCAGTAGCTCCCCCCCCAATAATTTCTGAAGAAGTTTTCGCGGCACCCGCCGCACAGCAACGGCGACGAGGACGACTACGATCAGGACTACGACTGCGACAACGACCAGGATGCGACTACGGCTGCGGCTACGGCTGCGACTGGGAGTAGTAGAATTTGAGCAACGCCTTCGGCGAATCATGTGTCGATCTATATTGCATCCCTCGCACAAGCGTGCTCAAACTGTTTCACACGAGTTACAACTACAACCACAAACGCGGATTTCGATTGCCATCCTGATGAGAAGATGCTCACACATCCTCTCCAGCGAGGGGTAGCCAGCAATGGAGTATGCCCGGGGATAAAGAAACACCCCAACAGTACCCAGCCCGCCGAACAATAGAGGGAAACGAATCTCCGCCGCGACGACGATCAGGACGACTACGACTACGACAACGACCAGGAGGAGGAGCAGGAGTAGGAGGAGGACGAGTGGCAGGATGAGGAGGGGGAGGGGTGGGGAGGGAGGAGGAGGAGGAGGAGAAAAGGGGAAGAGAAGGAGGAGGAGGAGGAGGAGGAGGAGGAGGAGGAGGAGGAGGAGGGGAGGAGAAGGATGAGGAAGAGGATGAGAATGAGGAAGAGGAGGAGAGGAAGGAAGAGGAGGAGGAGGAGGATTGGCGAGTTTGTTTTCTGCCTGGAGAAACAGGGCGGGAGGGGACCCTCAAAACTCAAGCACTCCTGAGGTTATCGTTGCCCCTCCAGAGCGGTCTCCACAGAGTCCAAAAATTGACGAAATCTCGATTTCCTAACCTCTCCTCGGTGCCAGCTCTCTTTCCCCCCCCCCCCTCCCCGGGCGGAAGGCGGGGATAATGACGAGGAGGAAGAGGAGGAGGAGGAGGAGGAGGGAGGAGGAGGAGGAGGAGGAGGAGGAGGAGGAGGAGGGGGGACGGAGCCAGGAGGCGGCAGGCAAATGAGGAGGGAAGAGAGGGAGAATACGAGAAGAGGAGGAGGAGGAGGAGGAGGAGGAGGAGGAGGAGGAGGTAGGACAAGCGTAGACCCAATACGCATCAACGACGTTGCAATGAACCCTCCCGCCAGGTTTCCTCTTCCCAGGCCCCTGCAAGAAATTATTTCCACTGCGGGGAGTGCACCATTAAAATACAACCATCCGATAATCCCCAATCGTGTCAAAACACATGTTCTGCGGCTTGAACGTCGCGAATCAACGTGACGGTCGCGCCATGACAGTCCTAAAACGCGCCAGAGTATCATTTCTTGGGACACCAGCTCCACGAACCGACGTGATTTCTGTGTCCCGTCAATCCGACGTCTTCGGACGCCAACCCTACGAATCCCCCGAAATGTTGCAACCGTTCGGGACGATTGCGCGTGGCGCTCAGGCGAGAGCAACCGTTACAATATGAACCGCCCTCAACCCTTGAAACCTTTGCAAACTTGTCAAACGAATGCAGGCGGCGCTAAGGTTAGAGCAAGATAATGAAACCGACCTGCACTCCAAATGCTGCAAGCTTTAAAGGCGTATCTGCGAAGCGTTAAGGCGAGACCAGTATGTTAGAAACAGCACGCCCTCCCTCATTGAATGTGTTGCAAGTGGCAAGTTCCAGGATCATGAATGGCAAGGAAGCCCACCTTACCAACACGTGCGGGGTTGCGCCAGGAGGAGACACTCATGATGAGAAGGGATACAGGTAGGAGGTAGCAGGAGGTAGGAGGTGTAGGTGGAGGGGAGGGAGGAGCCAGAAAAAGGAGGAGGCGGAGGAGGGGGAAGAGGAGGAACGATGAGGAGGAGGGACCATGATGAGGAGGATGAGGATGAGGAGGTCGGAAGTAAGAGGTAGGAGGTAAGATGTAAAAAGTATGATGTAGAAGGAGGAGGCGGAGGAGGAGGAGGAAGTTGAATAAGGTAGGAAATGGTGGATGAGGAGGAGGAGGAGGGGGGAAAGAGAAGAAGGAGGAGGAGGAGGAGAGGAAGAGAAGGAGGAGGAGGAGCGAGGAGGAGCGAGGAGGAGCGAGGAGGAAGGACGATGATGAGGAGGTAGGAGGTGGCAGGCAGGCAGGAGGTAGGAGGCGGAGGAGGAGGAGGAGGAGGAGGAAGGAGGAGGAGGAGGAGGAGGAGGAGGAGGAGGAGGAGAGGAGGAGGAGGAGGAGGAGGAGGAGGAGAGGAGGAGGAGGAGGAGGAGGAGGAGGAGGAGGAGCGAGGAGGAGCGAGGAGGAGCGAGGAGGAGCAAGGAGGAGCGTGGAGGGAGGACGATGAGGTGGAGGTAGGAGGCGGCAGGCAGGAGGAGGGAGGAGGAATTCTGGGGAGCAGGGCGGAGCAGGAGGTGGACGAGGCAGAAAAGGCCCTTCATCCACCCCCCCCCCGGCCCCGCGTCTGGCGGACAAGGTGCAGAACCTCGGGGCCTCCGCGGCGGCGGGCACGGACGTCGAGATGCCAGGGGGCAGCGGGACCCTCCCCAGTGGGGGCGAGGGGGAGGGGGGACGGAGCGCCGCGCCGCGGGACGGCCTGCGGGGAGGAGGCGGAGGAGTGACCTTCTCATCCTCCTCCTCCTCCTCCTCCTCCTCCTCCTCCTCCTCCTCCTCCTCCTTGATCGCCTCCTCCTCCTCCTCCTCCTCCTCGATCGCCTCCTCCTCCTCCTCCTCCTCGTCCTCCTCCTCCTCCTCCTCGATCCCCCTTCTCGACTGTTGGCCCCCCCTGCCGCCAGGGAGCGGGCGGGGGGCTGAGGGGCAGGGAGGAGGGACTGGGGAGGCGGAGGAAGAGGAGGAGCGGGGAAGGGGAGGGGAGCACGGATGAGGAGGAGGAGGAGGAGGAGGAGGAGGAGGAGGAGGACGAGGACGAGGACGAGGAGGAGGAGGAGGAGAAGGGCAGCGGAAGGGGCAGGGGAGGAGGGAGGAGGGGAAGAGGGCCCCCTCGAAAAACTAGCGTCGCATCCGCGTGCCATGCACGCGGGAGCCCTCGTTGTGAACAGGAACCGCCGTGCACCATCCTCGCGGTTTTTACCAACCAAGATGTAGGAACATAATTCTCAGGCAAGCTTCAAGCGAGACCTATCTGGATATTTGCCCACCCCCGAGGGCGGGACAATATCCATAATTTTCCACGGCCAGTCAGGGACACAGTGGCGCCCGAACCACAGTCGGAGGGGGGTTCGAGATGAGGACGATAGAAGCGTGCGCGTCGGGGGCGTGAGAAGACTTGTTGACCTCCCATCTACCACCAGGCAATGTATTACCGACCTGCGCGCCTCCCATGTACCACAGCGTGGGCGCAGTCTGACTTCACTTCAACAAGAGTAGCTGGGTCCTCCAGGGACCCCGCGAGGTGCAACAGTCGTCGTGGCACGCGTGTGTTGCGGCTCGTCACTGCTAGGCTGGTGAGTTGGGCATCACCTCCTCCTCCTCCTCCTCCTCCTCCTCCTCCTCCTCCTGCTCCTCCTCCATGTTCCCCTCCCCCTCCCCGCTCTTCCCATCCCTCCGCCTTCTACTCCCTCCTCCCCTGCAGTACTTTCCAAGCGACATGATATGCCCTTGAAGGTGGTCTCCGGTGGCCTGTGGGTGGGGGGGCCCAGAGGAACCCCGCGGCGGTCGCGGGAGCCCTGCGGTGACTCGAGAGGGTGGAAGAGCAACCGAGATTTGTGTTCTTCGATCCACGGGACTCTCTCAGGGCCTCAGAAACCAGGCTTCTGCGAACCAGGACTTTGCAGGGTGCAGCTGGCGAGAGAGTGGAGAACGGAGAATGCTCCAACACATGGCCGCACTTTGTGCCGGCGTGCCGGCGTACCAGTTGCCTAAAGTCCCTGGACCCTTTCTTCGGGTATGGCCAGGACCCCAGGACCCGGTTAGTGGTAGGGCCCCGGAGCCTTTGACTTGGCCAGAATCACTAAACCAGGTTTGCCATAGCTTGTGTTTTTTCGGGTGACGGCAGTTCCGGTTAGTGGACATGGGACGGGGGGGCGCCCCCGAGGTTCCACTAAAACCAGTTCTACCAACGCCCGATTCTCAGGTGGGGGAGAGGGCTCCTGGCGGCGCGCACGAAGGGGTGGGACGAGGAGGCTGGTCTCGCAAGAAAGCACGGGGGCGTCGTAGAGGCCATCCAGGCTGCTGAGAAGCCTTCTTAGAAGCCCTGGGCCCCGGGCCTTTCTAAGAAGGCCCCTGCCCTCTAGGAAGCCCCCTCTGTCTCGGAAGGGAAGCGCAGTCTCAACGGTTCGGGGGGGGACGCCTTTGCGCGCCCTCCAGGAGCGCGATCGCCAGCCTCATGGAGCAGGGCCTGCTGAACCAGGCCCTCGCGTCGGCTGTTGCTGCCTCGATCTCCGCCGCCCTTTTCGTGAGGCACTGCGGGGCATCTCTCCCCGAGGTCTTAGCTCCACGGTCTCCCACTTCGGTACTGTAGCGCATCAGGAGGTCCCCTCCTTCGTGTGCTCCTGGCCCCTCGGCCCATGGCAGACCGGCAGCAGCTTCCCATTGCCATCACCGCCTCGACTTGCTGCCCCGTCCACTCGTCGTTGGCCTCTCGCCGCTCGCTCTCGCTCCCGGTTGTTGCCCCTTCGCACCCTCCTGCCTCCCGCGCGCCCGCGCCTCTCAGGATCGGTTCTCTCTTTCCCTCTGTCTCTTTCGGCCTTGCCTCCGTTGCTGAAGAGGACATGTGCGGCTTCCGCTGCCGTATGTGCTGTTCGCCGCGCCCCGTCGTGCTGCCTGAGTGTACAGTCAACCCGCGCAGTGAGGATGAGTGGCTTTCCCCAGGGTGGCCTTCCATCCCCATGCCTCCTCGGCCCATCCTTTGCCACTCTCGTTGGCCGCACCCCGCTCAAACAGCCTCGACATGGGCGTCGAACGCCCTTGCATCCTTATCGCGCATCCTCATGTTACGGGCCAGCTGTAGTTGGTTTCGGTCTGTCCCCTCCTCCCCTTCTTGTGCAGGGCCTCTTGGGGGCTACTGGAGGCCTGGGGGGCCGGCCTCTTGGGATGCGCTTCTGGCCTCCTGCGTGTTTTTTCCTTCCTCGCGTTTCGCTACAGGCCTCGTCGTACACATTGATCATTTCTTAGTATTCGAGAGTTCTTTGATTTGTTGGGGTCCAAGATCCTCTCATTTCTAATTCTTCTATCCTGGGCCTCTTCCTGGCCCTTGGGGGGCCAAGAACAATTGGAAACGAGCACAATTAGAAATGAGCACAATTAAAAATAAACGACGTTTACAAGTGGAAAAGGCCGACAGGGGAGTCCGACAGGGAGTCACATGTATAGTCATCGGCCGTTTCGGCCTCGGGGGATACTTGCATGTTGCACGCCCGGCTCCTTTCACTAGCTACGGTTCACCGCATGAGTTCGCCCAGCGTCGCAGAAGATGTTTCCCCCCTACTCCCAGATTATTCGACGGAAATGAAGAAAAGGGGGGAAAACTTGGGATGCATCCCAAGGGGGCTATTCGGACGCACACCTGTCGAGGATGGACACCCCCCCATCGTGTATCCCACGGTTGGGCCCCAACTTTCTCGTCTATCCGAAAACCTTTTGCAGCCTGGGATAGGGGTCGGCATGTCCCCTGTAATAGCGCAGGTCGGCTCGTGTGGAGCTCCCTGATTGCACGGTGACCTTTTGACTCGCATTACCGTTGGTGCCTGCAAGTGTGGAACTCTGTGGCCGCGCTCTCACAGGGAACTCCTTTCAGTTGCGTATGTCTGACCAGGGGGCAGGGTTTGTACGCCCGGGCCGGCGCCAGCAGCAAACAGTATTGTTGTTGTTGTTGTTGTTGTTGTTGTTGTTGTTGTTGTTGTTGTTGTTGTTGTTGGTGTTGTTGTTGTTGTTGTTGTTGTTGTTGGTGTTGTTTCTGTTGTTTTTATTATTATTATTATTATCATCATCAGTATTATAATTATTATTGTTGTTGTTGTTGCTGTTACCGTTGTTGTTGTTGTTGTTAAACTCTCATTTCTGAAAATAATTATTGTTGATCCCCCTCACCAGTGCACGCTGTTTTTTCTCAATCAAAGTGTGCCCTCGACGTTCGCACCTTTCTGTTTGACAGGGAAAGTCTTCGTGCTCAAACTGGGCCCCTGGCCCCCAGAGTACAACAAGAATTGCTCCCGCCTGAGACTTGCTCAAATTTATTCAGGACCCCCGCTCCTGAGATTTCTTCCCAATTTACTCAGGATCGGTGCTCCCGCTTGTGACTCCCTCGCAATTTAGTCAGGACCCCCGCTCCCATCTCAGACGTCCTCACAATTTACGTTCAGGAACGGCGCTCCCGCTTGAGATTTCTTCGCAAATGAGTCAAGACTTCTTCGCAATTTAATCAAGACCCCCGCTCCCGCCAGCGAGCCCCTCACATGTTATTCAGGAATTGCGCTCCCATGCAATTTATTCCGGGATCGCGCCTTCGACGCTCAGGAAACACGTTGCGCCAAGGACGCCGTTACAATAATCGCGCTCTCGCCAAACTCAGGCATCCCGCTTGAATGTCCCACCCGCTCGACCCGCCCGTCAGGGGATCGCCCGCCCGTCGTGGGCTCCCGCTCGAGACTTCCTTCAGGAACGGCGCTTTCGCTTAGGACTGTTTCGAACGTTCGCGCTCTTACCTTCCTGCTCCTCCCTCTCCCTCCTCCCTCCTCCCTCCTCTCCTCTCTTCTCTCTCCCTCCTCTCTTCCCTCATGCTTATGCCTCTTTGCCCTATCCCCTCTCCCTCCTCTCCCTTCTCCCTTCTCCCTCCCCTCTCCTGCCTCCTCCCTCCCTCTGTCGTTCTCTCTCTCTATCTCTCTTTCTCTCTCTCTTTCTCTCTCTCTCTCTCTCTCTCTCTCTCCTCTCTCTCTCTCTCTCTCTCGCCCTCTCTCTGCCTCTAATCAACCTTCCCCTCTTCGCTCCTTCTCTCCTGGCGTTTTCACTCTTCTTTCGTCTCTCCCCCTCCCTTCCTCCCACTTTCCCTCGTTCTCCCCCTCCTCTTTTTGCAGGGCCCACACCAATTCCAATGGCGGGCACATGTACGCCTTTGCCCGCCTGTCTAAGCCCGCCGCCCCCCGCAAAGAGAAAGAATCCCCCCAGAGGGGGTGTGATCGACGACAAAAAAGGGCGGGTATCGAGGGTGTGCGAAACTCGTTTTGAATGACACACGGGCAAGTAAGAGCGAACAGTCTTTGAATGATTGTTGTTGTTGAACTCTCATTTCCGAATAATTATTATTGTTGATCCCCCCCGTCCGGTGCACATTTTTGTTCGATTGCCTTTCCCAGGGCTCGCACCTGGTTTTTTTTTCAAGGACAGTCTTGAGGATCAAACTGTGTTGCCGGCCCCCGGTTTACAACAACAGCGGCTCCCGCCTGATATTTCCTCACAATGTATTGAAGAATCGCGCTCTCGCTTGGGACTTTTTCGCGCTCTCGTTTGGGACTTCTGAGTGCGCGTGATGCTCAAGTGCCCCCCTCCTGCCCCCCTCCCTCCTTGCCCCCCCCCTCCCCCTCCCCTCGCCCGTCCTCCTCATCCTCCTCCTCCTCTTCTTCCTCTCCCTCTTGCTGCTGCTGCTGCTCCTCCTCATCCTCTTCCTTCTTGCCCGCCTTTTCCAGTGCGTCCTCCTTCTTTATTCGCCCCCTTCCCTCCTACCTCATCCTTCCTCTCACCCCTCCTTTCCGGCTTTCCCCCCTTTTGCGGGCAGCTTTGTGCTGATCCATTTGAAACAGTGCCCCGCTGGTGCGCGCGAGTAGTTTTGGATCTCAGTTTCAGGCGCCTCGCCCCCCCGGCCGTCCCCGCCGCGCAACCTTGTTTGGAAACCATCGCCAACTTTCGAAAAAAAGGGGGGGCCCTCCATCTCCTCTTCTCCTCCTCTCCCTTGGCCCCTTGCTCATCCTCGCTTCCCCTTTGCCGTTCTGTCGTTCCCCCTCCGCGCTGGGGCCTGGCGCAGTCCGCGGGCGTGGGGGGCCCAGCGCGTAAACAAGAAAAAAAACGTGGTTCGGCTGGGTCTCGGGGTCGGCCGGGCTTCGGGGGCCCGCGTCCTCCCTGTCCTCCGCGCTTTTTCTTTTGTTTGTTCTCTCTCTCTCTCGCTTTTTTTTTTTTTTTCTCTCTCTCTCTCTCTCTCTCTTTGTTTTTTTTGTTGTTGTTTCTCTCTCTCTCTCTCTATATCTCTGCTGTTGGTTTATCTAATCGCTTCGCTCATTCCGCCGGCCCTGGATCCCTCTCAAGGGCCTCTTGGGGACCTCGTGGGAGTCTCTTGGGGCTCCTTGGCGGCGTCTTGTTTATCTCTTTCTCTCTCTCTCTCTCTGCTCTGTGTTGTTGTGTTTTGTGTTTTTTGTTGTTATATGTTTTCTCTCCCTCTCTCTCTCTCTTTCTATTTCTCTTCATGTTTCTGGTTTTGTTTCTCCTTGTTGTTGTTCTCTCTCTCTCTCTCTCTCTCTCTCTCTCTCTCTTTCATGCGCCATTGTTATCTGCTCTATCTCTCTTTGGTTATCTCACTCTATGTATTGCTATGTATTTCTCTCGCTCTCTCTCCCTTTTCTGTCTCTACTTTCTTTTTTGTTGATTCTATCTCTCGAAGCACTAGTGGCATCTCTCCCCATATCTAAATATACATAGGTATGTCTCTCTCTCTCTCTCTCCCTCTCTTTTGTGTTGTTCTCTCTCTCTCTCTCTATATATATACACACATATATATATATAGATAGATACATATATATATACATATCGGTGCGATTATATGTATTTGTTTATGTCTCTCTCTCTCTCTCTCTTTCTCTCTCTCTCTCTCTCTCTTCCCCCCCTTTTTGTTTTTGTCTCTCTCCCCCTCTCTCTTTCACTTTCTCTCTCTCTCTCACTCTCTCTCTCCTTTCGCAGTTGTCCCTCCCGCCCCTCCGCCCCCCCCTGCCCCGCCCCCCCCCCCCCCCCCCATCCCTCCCTCCCTCCCCCACCCCCACCCCCCTCCCTCCCTCCCCTCGCCGTCATTGTCGTCGTCGTCGTCGTCGCCCCTGGCCGCCCCCCATCGGGCCCGCCTGCCGCCTGGAGCCTGGCACTCCGACCCTTCAGCCAGCCAGGCCGATGATCCGCGCGACTGCCTGCCTCACCGCCTGCCGAGGGCCAGCCTGTCGGCCCTTCGGCCCCCGCCCTCCCCCCTCTCCTCCTTCCCTTCCCCCCTCCTTCCCTCCTCCCCTCCCATCCTCCTCCTCCTTCTCCTCCTCCCCCCTCCTCCCCCCCCCCTCTCGTCGTGGTCGTCGTCGTTGTGGCGAGCCCGCTGTCTGTCCATCTTGGGGTCGGGTTGCCGCGGGCCGGCGCGCGCATCGCCAGCGTTGCCACTGGCCATGCCGACGGTCCGCCGCTTGCCGGGGCCCGATTTGCCGGCCTCTGAGACGCGCGTGCCCCACTGGCGCAGGTTCTTTTGCAGGCTTCGAATGACGGCCTCTCTCGACGAGGCCCCCGGGGCGCCCCCGCAGGTTTCCGAAGCCCCTGGAACTGCTCGGTGGTCATCGGGGCCGTTCCGAGGCCCCCCGAAGGTCGCGGGAGGCTTCCGGGTGCCCTCCAATCCCCCCGCGCCTTGTTTCGCAGCAGTCTCCGTTCGCACCCACCTGCCCCCACTGTCCAACGTTGTTCCCCAGTCTTTCTTGTCTATTCACCTTTTTATCTTTACTTTTATGTCGCCCGCGCTCCATTGTCTATTCCTCAGTTCTCCGCGTTCCGCCCATTCCTCCCCAGGCCGCCCCACCCCGCCCCAACAATCTCCACTCCTTCCCGCTCGCGTTCCGCATTCTCCCAAATTATTCCCAGCCCCTCTTCCAGACTCCTCCGTGCGCCCCCCGCCCCCCCGCGCTCTTCCCCGTTCCTCTTTTCCACTCCTTGCCGCCCAGCCTGCCGAGGCCCTATTCTTGTCCACCCCATCTCAATCCACTCCACGCCCCCGCGTCCCTTTCGACGAGGTTGCAGTTCTCGTTATCCTTTTCCGCTCCAGTCTTCCCAACATCCCTCTCCTTTTTTCAGGGTTCCACGAAAGTTGTTTCTGGCGCCAGTTCGCAATTGCAGGCCCCCCCGCGGGGGCATCCACGATCTGTTATTTCAAGGGAGCGGCGCGCGGCGCTGCTTATGTCGCGAACCATGACGAAACTTACCGTTCACTTGCGTTGGAGTGGCTGGCGCAAGCCGTGGCGCAAGCTGAATCGCCACTCACAGCGCAAGCCATCGCCCCCCTCCTTCTTGCCTCCCCCTTTCTCTTCCTCCGATCCCTTAGTCTTCACTATCCCCCGTTATCTGTTGCCCTTGTTTTTCAAGGGCGTCGCCGACGACGCGCGGCAGGGGGTGAATATACCCCTCAAAAGGGGGCACGATCGAAGACGAAAAGGGCGGGCACCCAGGGTTTGGGATATGCATATTGGATGACGCGCAAGCAGATAAGAGGGAACAGTCTGGAAATGATTGTTGTTGTACAAATAATTATTGTTGACCCCCCATCACCGGTGTACATTGATTCTGTCAGTCACAGTGTGCCCTTCCTTCGACGCTCGCACCCTGTTTTTTTTTGGTTGTCAGGGAAAGTCTTCCTGGTCACACTGCGCCCCTGCCCCCCCCCCCGAAGTACAACAACAGCGGTTCCCGCCTGAGACGTCCTCCGAATTTACGCAGGACACCCCCCCCCTCCCGTCTGAGACTTCCTCACATTTTACTCAGGAGCGGCGCTCCCGCTTGAAACTTCTTTATAATCAAATCCGGGTCAAACTGCGTTGTTGCCCACCTGGGCTACAAAAACACAGCTCCCGCCGGACACTTCCTCCAACTTTATTCAGGACCCCCGCTCCCGCCTGAAACTTCCTCCCAATTCTTGACGCTTCGCGTATCCCCACCAGCCCATCCAGAAACGACGCCCAGGCGAATAAAGGTGATCATGGAAGCGGGGCAGCACACAGAGGAACAAGGGGCTCTGGAGGCCGTCGTACCCCAAGGGGTACGGGGGGATGGAGGAGGAGTCGGAGGCGGAAGAGGAGGAGGATGATGAGGGTGGGGAAGGAGGAATAAGGAGGAGGAGGAGGAGGAATGGGCGGATGATGATGTTGATGTTGATATTGATGATGTTGATGATGACGATGATGGTGGTGGCCTTGACGATGGTGATGGTGATTGTGAGGGTGATGGTGATGATGGTGCTGATGAGGGGGAGGAGGAGGAGGATAAGGGCGATCAGAAGAGTCAAAGGCCTCTTGAATGCCTCGCGGAGTCTCTTGGGACGTCTCTTGGGATACTCTTTGAGGTCTCTTGGGGCGTCTTGGGGGCCTCTTGGCGGTCCCGGGAGCTTCTTGGACCGTCTTGGGTGCCTCGGGGGAGCCTCTTGGGGTCTCTTGGGGGCCTCTTGGGGGTATTTTGGGGGACTCTTGGAGGCCTCTTGGGGCCTCCTGGTCGCCTCTTGGGGCCTGTTGGGCGCCTCTTGAGGCCTCTTGGGCGCCTCTTGAGGCCCTCTTGGGGCGCTCTTGGGAGCCTTGGGAGCGCTCTTGGGGCCATCTTGGAGGTGATCGATCAAAGGAAGGGCGTCCCCCAATTAGCCTCCCCCCTCGGGAGCCTCCAAAATCGGCCAAAACCCTAGTAAAACCGATGATTTTGGCTTCCTCGCCGAGGCCGTTTTGGACGCTCTAACTACCAGCGGCCCCCTTCCGTCCAAGTCCAGGGGAGGAGGTTAAGGGGGAGGGGTAAACCCCTCCCCGAAGGGGACGAAGGAGGTTGGAAGAGGAAACTCCCGGAACCACCTACGCCCAGAGGGCTGGTGGGATTTACTCAGGATCGGCGCTCCCGCCTGTGATTTCCTTGCAGTTTTGTCAGGACCACCCCTCCCGTCTGAGGCTCCCTCGCAATTTACTCAAGAACGGCGCTCCCGGTTAAGATTTCCTTGCGCTTTAGTCTAGACCCCCGCTCCCGCCAGATATCCCTTTTTCAAGAATTGTGCTCTCGCCGGTGAACTTCCGCTGTTTATTTAGAAATCGCGGTATCGACGCTCAGGCACCACGCTCGCGCCAAGGACGCCGTCACACTTTTTTAGGAATCGCGCTCTCGCCCTACTCAGGCATCCCAGTTGAATGTCCCACCCGCCCGATTCGCCCGTCAGGGGATCACCCCCCCGTCGTGGGTTGCCGCCCGAGACTTCCTTGTGGAATGCCGTTTTCGGCTAGGACTTGTTTCCGCACTCTTACCTTCCTGCTCCTCCCTCCTCCCGGGCCGCCTCCCCCGTCCTTTCGATTCCCTCTCCCTCGCACGTCAGCTGATGTTGAATTTCCATTCTTGAAGAATGATTTCTGTTGGTCCCCCCACCAGTGCGCATTGTTTTTTCCTGAGTCAAAGTGCGCCCCTCGACGCTCGCACCCTGTTTATTCGACAGGGAAAGTCATGCGGGCCAAACTGTGCCCCTGGGCCCCCGGCTACAACAACAACGGTTCCCGCGTCAGACGCGCCCAGTGAGGCCCCGCCACGCTGCCCACAGAGGCCCCTGCCGCAGCCCACGGAGGCCCCGAACGCGCCCACAGAGGTCCCGCCAAATTGCCCCCGAACGCGCCCACGGAGGCCCTGCCACCCTGCCCACTGAGGCCGTTGGCGCAGCCCGCACAGGCCCAGAACGCGTTCCAACTTCGCCCTCAACATCCCGCTGGGCAGCCCCAGAGCCCATTGGGACAGCCAGCCTGCCGCGCACGTGCCGGTACCAGTGCTGCAGCTGGTGGCGTTTGGCTGGGGTATCGTGCCCCATGTGTTCCCGAACAATGCCAGACCTCTGACCCCAACTTTGTGGCTGGAGACGGCGGGCTCCAGTTCACCCCCCATGTCTCCTTGAGCGTTGCCTCCCATTTCACGTTGAGCAGCATCGCCAGTGCCTGCTGCTGCGGCTTGCCCTTCTCGCACACGCAGATCCCGGCGCTTTGGTAATGGTGCTCCGTTATTGTATATAGCTCATAAGATCCCCGCGCGTTCGAATCCCAACGCTGTGATTCATGAAATCGGGCTCCCACTTCACCTTCAAAGGGGCCGCGGGGCAACGACACTGTCCACTGACATAGGTCGTTGTCCTGCACGCGGTGACCGCCGCGTTATAGCTCATGGAATGGATCCCGGTGTCGACTGCCGCATCCCATAGACAAGTGTCAGAGCTCGCTACCTCTGATTGCCGTTTCGCCTCCCACTCTCGCTGAGCAGCGCCAAAACCAGCTACCACAATGCGGTTTCCCCGCTCGCTGTGAATGCCGCGTGTCGCGCAGCAACAACAAAGCCCGCGGCCCCTGCTTGTTCCTCACACCCACCCAGGCCCTGCGGCGCTCCAGGAGATGGCATCGGGCACCACATTCGTCTCCAACGCCTCGCCGAGCAGCACCAGAGGTGTCACATGGCGCTGTTAACGGCGCGACCCATGGCGGAACCTTTGCTAACCTGTGTTGGAATGGCTGGCCCAAGCCATGGCGCAAGCTGGATCGCAACTCGCGAGACAAAGCATCGTCGTCCCTCCCTCTCGCCCTTCTATTTAATCCCTCCCTTCCTCCGATCCAGTCGTCCTCTCTTTTTGTCTTGTCCCGTTCGTTTCCCTGTCTGGGGGCTTCTCCAATTGCGCGTGGCTGGGAAGGAATTTAACCCCCCAAAAGGGGGCACGATCGAAGACGAAGAGGGCGGGTATCCAGGGCTTGGGATATGCATAGTGAATGACACGCGGGCCGGTAGGAGCGAACAGTCTTGGAATGATTGTTGTTATTGTTAGTATTGTTATTGTTGTTGTTGCTGTTGTTGCTGCTGTTGTTATGTTGTTACTTCCCTTTTTATTCCCAACAGGCTTGACCATCGGAGCTTCGCGGTTGTTTTTCGTTCCCCTCCCTCGCGAACATAAAGACACGAAGGTGCGAATGGCCGTGCTCTCACCCCCGTCCCGGCTACATTTTGTCGTTCTCTGAGCTTTCCTGCCAGGCCTCTCCTATTCCTCGGCCCGCCTCTTCACTTTGGCTGCTATGAGGGTGCGTCGCGTTGCCGGGGCATGAAGTGCCCCCCGGATGGCTGGCAGGGAGTCTCTTGGGGGCATCTTTGGGACACGTTGGGCGTCTCGAAGGGCCGTCGTCGCATGGGGAGGCGACGGCTGGGGTGAGCGGAGGAGGGGGGAGGTGGGGAGTTTCCTAGATGGGGTCGGAGTAGATAGGGTCGGAGGATCGCGCTTCATCGCCGATGCATCGGCAATGCATCGGCACTGCGTCGGCGATCGGTGATGAGGGGCCCAATTTCATTCACGCCGACGTCGCCGATGCATTGCCGACGTCGCCAGTGCATCGCCGATGCATCGGCGATGTATCGCCGACGTATATGCGAGGCGGCGAGATCCCCCGACACCATCTACTCGGACCCCATCTAGGAGGCATCTATGGAAAGTAGGCAGGGGGGGAGTCGGGGCGCCTGCTCCCAGGCCTCTTCGCAGCGGGTGCAAGAGGGGGGGACGGGGCCCAGACCCCCTCGCGTGGCGAACAGAAGCGCGACGGGAGGTTTTTTTTCGCCAGTTTCGGTATCTGCGGGTTTTCGCACGGCCCCAGGATTTTTAAAACAACAAATCAGGATGAAAACCAGTTTTGGGGAAGGGTCCGAACCTCTGGGGGTCGACGTTGCGAAAAGAAGCATGACGTGCGGGGTCTGTGGGGGAGGAGGCAGAGGGTTTGGATGTCGCCACAGGCGTCCCTGGTCCAAGGCGCCCCCAGCGTCTTGCTCCAAGGACGGAGGAGTGTTCGGGTGTCGCCACAGGCGTCCTTGGTCCAAGGCGTTTCCAGCGTTTCGCTCCAATTTGGGGCCCCCCGGGGGCCTCTGGGCCTCCAGATGGGGGTGCTCTGAAGAGGCCACGCGGGCCTCCTGAGGCACCCTGGGGGGGGCGGGGCCTGGGGGCCAAGGGCCACCTCAAGCAACACCTGGAGGAGGAGGAAACGGGCGAAGGACGGGGCAGCTCGGGCTCGCGCCAGCGGGCGGTTGCCGCCGCGGCGGCGGGGAGGAGGGGGGAGGGGGAGGGCACAGGAGGGGCATAGAGCGCCATTCTGCACGGCGGGAGAAACGTGCCGGTCCTGAAGTGAGGCCAGCGATGCAGGGCAACCGCGGTCCTGAAATGCCGAAGACGCTCCGATCGGACAAAAAACATAGCCCGCCGCAGTTGCGGGTAAGAGTGAGGGGGCGGCGGGGTCGTCGGCAGTCTGCGAGGCTCTGAAGAAGCCCGCCGCAGGCGCCGATATTCTACACATTGCACAACAAGCCAGCCGCACGCGCCAATTTCGTCAAAGCAACGTGGGTGGGTCGTGGGAGTGTCGCGGGTGGGTCGCGGGTGGGTCGCGGGTGGTGCGCGGGCGAAGAGGACCACAACAATTACCAATACACACACAATCCGTGCCGCGGAATCCCACGTCTGCCGCGCAGCCAGGGACACCGTTCGGCCTCCTCACTAGGGTCAAAGCATGATCGACCACATAATGGATGCTTGCGTGAAGAATGCACGGTGGGCGGATAATTTCAGCACGCATTCGGGGGAGAGAGGATCGTAGTCTCGTAGTTCTCATATTGAGTAATGCACAGGAGTTGTGGAGGGAGGGAGGGAGGGAGGGAGGATGGGGGAAGGGAGGGAGGGAAGGAGGAAAGGGGAGACGCAGAAGCAGAAGAATGAGCGTAAGAAGGAGGAGTACAAGCCTCCTCGAGCCCCCCCCCCCAGCAGACCTCTGAGGCATCCTGAGATCATTTTCCCCGTCCCCCTCCTCCTGCCGACTGTTCTGGGGTGGGGGTTCTGAAATGATTGCCCGTCCCCTCCCCCTCCTCCAGATTTCGGACGCCTTGATTGTTTTCCCAGCGTGGTCCTCCAGAGGTCTACGCTCCTTCCCTGGGACCAGCTGTTCATCCCGAGTCGCTCTGGCGGTCCCCAGGCCCAGCGAAGGCCCTCGAAGGCAAAATTCTGCAACATAACAAGCGCCCACCGTGATGACGTTCACGACCAGCGGAGGTGGGGGGGGAAGAGGAGGTGGAGGAGCAGGAGGACGAGGAGGAAGAGGCCTAGGAGGAGGAGGGCTAGGAGGAGGAGGAGGAGGAGAAGGATGATGATGCTGATGCTGATGCCGATGATGATGATGATGATGATGATGATGATGATGATGATGATGATGATGATGATGCTGATGCTGATGCTGATGCTGATGATGCTGATGCTGATGCTGATGCTGATGCTGATGATGATGATGATGCTGATGGTGGTGATGCTGATGCTGCTGCTGATGTTCATGCCGATGCTGATGCTGATGCTGATGATGATGATGACGATCATGATGATCATGATGATCATCATGATCATGATGATGCTGCTGCTGATGCTGATGATGCTGATGATGATGTTGATGATGATGATGTTGATGATGATGATGTTGATGATGATGATGATGGTGATGATGATGATGGTGATGGTGATGGTGATCATGATGATGATGAAGATGATGATGATGATGATGATGATGATGATGGTGATGATGATGATGATGCTGATGATGATGATGATGAATATGATGATGCTGATGACGATGATGATGATGATGGTGATGGTGATGGTGATGATGATGATGATGGTGATGATGATGATGCTGATGCTGATGCTGATACTGATGCTGAGGATGATGAATATGATGATGATGATGATGCTGATGATGATGATCATGATGATGATGATGAATATGATGATGATGATGATGATGCTGATGCTGATGCTGATGATGATGATGATGAGGATGAGGATGAGGATGAGGATGAGGATGATGATGCTGATGATGATGTGATGAGGATTGATGGGTGATGGTGATGGTGATGGTATTGGTGATGGTGATGTGATGATGATGGATGATGTATGAGAGGCCGCCGCGAAGTTGAGGATGGGGAGAGATGAGGATGGAGGTGATGATGATGCTGATGATGAGGATGGATGATGATTCTGAGGATGATGTGGTAGATGGTGATGATGATAGAATGATGGTGATGATGATGATGATGATATGATGGTGGATGGTGATGTTGATTGGGATGGTGACGGTGATGGTTGGAGATGATGATGATATGATGATGATTGATGCTGAATGATGATGATGATGATGAATGGTGATGTGATGGTGATGGTGATGGTGATGGTGATGTGATGATGATGATGATGATGATGATATGGATGATGATGATGATGATGATGATGATGATGATGATGATGATGCTGATGTTGATGATGATGCTGATGATGATGATGCTGATGATGATGATGATGATGATGATGATGATGATGATGATGATGATGATGATGATGCTGATGCTGATGATGACGATGACGATGACGATGACGATGACGATGACGATGACGATGACGATGACGATGACGATGACGAGGACGATGACGATGACGATGA